>APFE031313821.1:36753-46950 GCA_000404065.3 Pinus taeda
TCATCAGCAAAACTTGTATCCTGATGTTCATACACCTTCCCCTATCCTTAATGTACCTTATTAAACACTTCCCATCATTGAGATCCCCCAAATTCCTCATTTTCACACAAACCCAAGTTTCTTGCTACAACTTGGCAATTTTCTAGGCTAGGCCTGTGTTTTGCCTTTTTGGACCCCTTCCCCTCACTCAATATTTGAAATTAAACTTTCCCCTCTTTCCTAACATCCCTCCCTACTTCTCAAAATTTCCTCAAGAATTTACAAGCCCCCTATCCCCTTCATTTCTCTTCATTTCGACAAATCCCCTGTTCCACACATCGGGATAGGTTTGAATCCAATGATGTTTATGAGAAATAAAAGATAACTTTGGGAAAAATGAGAGAGGTTTTTGTCCAAAATATGCCAAGGAAGAACAATCTCCTTCACTTTTTACACCGGTGTCATGGTTTTAGAGAAATGTCAAAAATACAGTTGCCTCGGGAGAATCGATGCACCTCTGAAGTGACCTTGCGAAAATCAAGTTTTTTCCTAGCTTGGTTAGCCAAATGACTTTCTTGATGAGTCAAATGATACCTAGACACAAATATATTTCCAATGAGCTATCATGAGCTCAATTTTGAGTTGAGGAAGACCTCCAAAATGTGACTGCAACAACACTCCACCTTTAGGCAGCCTCATTTGGCACATTTTCACCAGTCTTGGGAGATTTGATTTTTGACCAAGCAAATGAACTCCAAATTCAAAAATTCTAGCTGGGTTGGAAATTAGACTCAATAACCTTTCCAACTAGTTATTCTACGCCCAATTTGGACAATGGAAAGGCCTCCAAAAGTCTCCTGAAAAACGAAATACGCACTGGGTATGGTGGTGCGGCGCACTGGGCAACTGTCATGGCACATAGAGAAGGCGTGGCACATTGGGCCGCCCTCCACAATGTAAAAAATACACTATTATGGCGCATATAAAGGGCGTGGCACATTGGGTTTGTGGCACGGTGCATAGAGCTTCCAAGCCCAATTTTATCATAAACTCTCTCAATTTTCCAAAATTGCTTAAATCTTTGAATGTGCAAGTAAGTCACCATCTCTTCATTGCTAGACAAATCAAACTCTACCTCTTGTATCTCTCAAAGAAAATAGTACCTAGGGTTTGCACTGTTGTTTGGCTGCCAATTCATTCCCTTACCTTTCCACTCCCTCACTCATTTTCCTAGTTTCTTCCCCTATTACCTAATTCCCATAATCCCAAAACAAAATCATATATCCCTATCCCCAATCCTATTTTTCCCAAACCACAAAAATCCCTAAACCCTAATTGCTTTCCCAAACTCTAAGTGTCATTCCCTAAAACCCCCTCATTCCCTCAAAATCCCTACAAATAATCTACCCAACCTCCCACACACAGTTCTTCCATATTCCCTCCACAGCCCCTCATATAAACATACCTTTGGCAGCAAAAACCTAATCACCATAAATCTCATCAAGAAAACTCACACATTAGCAAACATCGGGAGTCTTGGCTTGAAAGAGCCAACATCCACTTAGAGAGATTGTTGGAGAAGGCCAACAAGGAGAAAATTTTGTTGAGAAACATGGCATATCATTATTTGTCAAGGAATATGGTGTGCCAAGCTAGAATCAGGAGCTTGAAGGCCAACTTGAAGAAGAGATAGAGAAGGAAAAAAGCGCAATATAAACTTCAGATCTTGGCTGAGGCTTCCTTGGCCCATCACAGCACCTGATGGAGAAGACTTGGCCCAAATTTCAAAAAATTTGGGACGCTTTTTGCATTTTTGGAATGTTTGGCACTAAAACACAGAAATTTCTGCCCTATGCGCCGCGCCACCTGGCGCTCACTTTTGATGGGAGCCTCTAAATCACAAAAACTTAGCATTTTTGGATTTGGCATGGAAAAATGTGCTTGCCTACCAATGGCCAAGAAATTTGGACAGCTTTTGAGCCCTCAAAAAGGTCAAAAACACTCAAAAAATGACCTTACTGCCCCTATTTTGACACACAGAAAGCAGTGTTGGGAGAATTGAATTTTGGAGGGGAAAATGGCGGCAAAATTGAAAAATTCCACTTGGGTTGGAAAGTAGACAGGCAGACCTTTCCAATAAGCTAACTTGTAGCAAAGTTTGACACCGGGAAGGCCTTCAAAAGTGGGTCCAAACAGGCACTACGCGTAGAGAATCAGGCGCCGCGCATAGAGGAACAATTGCCAGTTTGACCAAGAATTGCTCTGTTTTTCGCCCAGTTTTGGCTAGTTTGACTTTTTCACTTTCTTAATGGCAAATTTTTTATGTAATTTCATGTATATTGATGGATCATGATGTAAATATGTCAAATTCTCACTTGGTAAGGTAGATTCATCAGTTAAAAAGTTGTTTGAAACTGAATGAATCAGTTCCCTAGTTTATATAGGCAGACAGTTTCATGGCCTAATTTCTAGTTCCTAGTTTAGACTCAGTTGGACCAGCTCCTAAACATGTGAGCTCGACCCCTAGAGGCTAGGATGAGCTATGCTTTGTCTATATTATGTGGTTTTCAGCCATCAGCAGGGTTGGACTTTTGAGAAAGCCTTGAGCTTCGTTGTACACTCAGATCAACATTTTGGCTAAGGAATTGAGACCAGGGTTTGCAGTACTCTTTGGGATCCCTGTGGAATTTGTTTTGGTACAGTGCTTTCTTATGTATTTGTGAATTTATTCATGTGTTATGTATATCATTTCTCTCTTATTTCTTCTCAGCTAAATCAAACAAGAGTGTAAGTAGAATACATTCAAATTGCAGTGCTCTACTTAAAGTTTGTTTTAGTTTCTTGATGTTTTCAGCTGTTTGGAGAGGATCCATGGCTTCTCTTGCCCTCTTCAACTCCTCCTCTGTCTAATCCCTCCATTTCACTTGATTTAGAGTGCCAAATACAGTTGCCTACCTTGCCCCATTGAGATCCCTGCAAGACTGAGCCTCATTCCCTGCACCCAAGGTTTTCCTTTCCCTTAGAGCCCACAAAATCATCATTTTATTCAATCAAACTCCTTTGTACCTATACCTAGCCTAAGATCAGTAGCTATATCAGTCATCTCAAGCCCTCATTGATCATAATTCGCTGAGCTTGACTTGGAGAGAGCCCTCTCCTGACCTGGTAGGGCTAGCTACCAGGCTGAGCGTGGTGTGATGTTGGTCCTGGATTCCTACCTTTTCAGCCTGAGGTAAATCTAGGCTCTAACAATTTACACTTAAAATCCGAAAAAATTACATATTCCAAAAAGAGCAGGAACGATACATCACTTCCATGATTGATGATAGCTAGAGTCAGTTGTGTCATCCTTGAACAAAGCACTCAAAATTAAGTCTTTCCTCCATTGGGATGTTCTTTATTTTGACTTAGGAGAGCCTTAACCTTGTTATTGAGTCAGTACTCCTCCGGACAATTATCTCTTCCAATCATATGGAGAGTTTTTTCATGCCTCCTTCTATGACCAACTTATACAAAGTTATCATATGCTGCCATATTATCACATTTGAGTCATGTTTTTTTCAAGGGAAGTAAACTGGAGTCACCCTTTCTGCGATGTCCCTTGACTCATTTTCAATCGACCATCCCTAGTTGTCAGAGTCATGTTCACTATCACATTATCTATTTGGTCCTTTTCGCGTGCTGGTTTGATAAGGTCTCCATTGAATTATTGGTGGCGAATCTTTCTCTTATCGACTACAAAAAATTGCTCTAAGAGTAGATCTAGAGCCGCACCCTGACCCTATTTTCGTTATTGATAGGTCACCATGTGCTTAGCATCTATCAATATCATGGGTCTTTGACTAAGTGGTTTCCCTTGTGTTTGACGTCAACTTTCATTATCACACATTGGGATTCATGCAGTACCTTGGTTTCCATTTGAACCTATTGGTGGATTCCTCACCTGTGTGTTAGCTTTCATTATTGGTTGGTTCAGAGGGTTTCTATCATGTGCTAGCTATATCTTGTGTATGTCGAAAATGTGCTTCCGTTGGGTTACTACATCTTTCTTCATTCGATTCCTTCCACATTATTGGCCTACAGGTTACACTCGCACTGGATTGATGAAGGATTCCTTAATGCCTTCCTTCCATCAGATCTTTTCCCATCAACTTCAACTCATTTCTCTGAGAACAAGGTTTAGAGTCCATTTGGCAATACCTTAGGGTTTGCAGTCATCAGTGGTAGACTCCTTCCCTTATGACAGTGGGAAAACATCATTGTCTCTTGATTGATAGATTCTTCCAAGTGTTTGACGTCAGCTCATTTATTCGTGCTTGTTAGATTGTACTAGGTACCCTGGCTCTCATCATCATTATCAGTGAGTAGTCTCACATTTGTTAACGATATACATTAATGACCGGTAATCAAACAATTTCTCATGGTCAACTTCATATCATTTATTCCCATTGTGTAGAAATGTACCACGACGGTTGGTGAAGACCTCGGGTTTGCATCATCATTTGTTGGTTCACTTGATAGTCCCTCTTGTTTTTGCGAGTGATACCATCCACCTTATATGTTGCAGTTCGTTATAGCGAAATCCTATATGTTGTCACCCGAGTTGCATGTAGTACCATTTGTTCCACTATTTGACTTGGTAATTTTTGGATTAGCTATATGACTTCAATGATCATCTTTCTACTTCAGCATCATTGATCAATTCTTTATATGTGATATTGGGACATGTACTTCTATTGATATGATTAGATGATCCACTATGAATTTTCAGTCCTTTTATACTTGTATACATATTGGATATACTTTTGTATTTGATATGTGGACATGCTTTATTATATTTGACCATGGGTATGCCCGCCTCAGACATCGGCTTTCTTTCTGATCTCTTCCACTAGCTTGGCAGGCTAAATTCTAGTGAACTCCTCTGAGGTCTTGGCATGATTCCTTCTATACACTTAATACATTTTGGTCATCATGTACCTCTTCCGACCTCATATATTAGGGGGCTTCTGATATAACACCATTTACCACCCTTGGTAGGTTTGATGCTCTGTGTTATGGCCTAGGGCAACCCTTCCCTTCCAGACATGGTCCAAATTCAAAAATACAATGTTTTAAATCCCATACGTTGTTTTTCCCTATATAAATCGCATGTACACGCAGGTCAGTCTATACCCAACCCACGTATATGTTTTAAAACATTAAAAATATATATAATCTCCTTAAATTCGGGTGGAGTTTATGAGTTTTATCTATTACTCACCTACTCTATCCCGTGGCCCAACTGTTTCCTAACTGAAAAACTAATTTTTAGAAGTATAAATAGTCCTCCATGGGAAGGCCTAAAGGGAGAGAAAAAAATTGGATATTGATATTATAGTTTATTACATCCCTGATCAAGTCTGAAGAAATCCATGTGCCTTCTGCACTCCCAAGTCATACAAAAGCTCTATTTCCTTCTCGAGATGTCCTTCATCCCTTTATGACATCCTTGCATATACCGATGGAGGAGGATTACTAAGGCCTGGGCAACACGGGTACGGAGGAAAGTTTTTCTTGGAGCCGACGGACGACTCAGGTTGTAGTTCTTCCGTACTTTTTAGTTTACATCAATAAAGAGGTGTTGTTTTGTTCCTTATATTTAACGTCTTGATCCATTAATCTATGTTATGATTTTCTTATGAATCTTATGTTAATGCTTATTTTCTTACATGCTTATATTAAAAAACACCTATATCATGAACATGCTTTCTATTATTGTTGTTGTATATGTTTTTCTTCAATGAGTTGCAGGTTGTAAAGCATTGGAAGAAGTAGAGGGTTTGGAACCTATTGGAACGACCTCAAACGTAGGACCTCCAGGTAATACCTCTTCTTCCTACTTCAGTATTTTAGGTATTAGGACTGCCTGTTTGCATGCCTCTTTATGTTGTAAGCCCTCCGCTCTATTGCGGTTCTCAACCCAAGACCCTAGGGTGACTTTACCCGTAACAGATACCAACTTGAAGGAGGCTACAACCCCCTAGTTTACCAATACTTGTTGGAAGGGTGATCCAACCTCCTAATTTATAGGCTTCAACCCAAAGGGAGCTACAAATGTCTTACCTTGCACCATCATATCACCCTTTATTTAATAAAGATAAAGTATGACTCTTGTACCAGGGATATTGACCCTCTCACTTACACTACATAAGAGAAAAATCTACAACAATACTTGATGTCCAATGTTGTTAGAGATCATACCTTAATAATTAACCAAATAAATATTCCAAAAGAACTTCAAGATAGGTCCCCTTAATACAAGTGATGTTGCCTTCTTCCAATGACTGAAATTTCCCTTAAAAGGACTTGATCTTCTCCAAATATAGTTGCAACTACCTTCTTTTCTCCTCCCAAGAAATCATCTCCACAAGAAAATACTCAAAGAAATCTAAAACAATCCTAAAAACCCTTAAACATGTGTAAAAAATGTACCCCAAGAAAATCACTACAAATTAACTCTTCTTGACTTACGGTTCATGAGCTATAAACCTTAGAAGCCCTTTTTTTATGCTTCAACAGATCTAAATTTTTAATGAATGAAATACCTAAATTCTTTCCTATACACACTCACACACATATTCAAAAGCATGGGACTCTTCAAATTATTTTGGGACGGACATGATTTTTGGGGAAGTAATATATATACTTAAAAATTTCATTTCTCCTCAACCACGAAGAGTTAGAGGAAATTCCATATACCATTGAAAATGTTAGATTAATATTTTCAACCGTCTCTACCATCCTTTAATGTGATCTAGGTGAGTGGAGAAAAATTGCAGTGAAGAAAGATTATTTGACACCAATGATAACTTCTTTCGACAATGTCTATGGTATTAAGTAGCTAGGACAAAAAATGACCATATAGTTTCTTACCTTGTTTTTTGTTTCCCTTAACTTCGACTATTTTCTATTGCTATCACTTACTCTTGAAAAGAAAATTCATACTTAGTTTTTAAGTTCATTTAATACATACAAAGAGCTAAACAATATTAAGTTGCATTAAGTTCCATCGTAATTTAAAACAACATATATGTCTCCTACATAATTTCCAAGTTTTCATATTGAAACAAATATATGCAAAGTTTATGGCAAAGTTTATGCCATCAAAGCATATGTAACGTAATATCCAAATAGAAAGAATAAGATGAATAATATTTTAAGAGTATTTTAGATCGTTCTAATTATTTTTTACATAAATTGATGCATATATGTCCGAAATAGCATATCCTATGTATGCATAAAACTATGATGAGAAAGAAATCCAATTATTAGTTATTTTTCACTCATAGAGAGTCTAGTATGCAATTATACTATGTTGCTAAATCTACAAAATTAATTTGATAATAATTCTAGTATCACTTATAGCGAACTCCATTAATTAATTGAGATAGTGTATAGCTTGTGATTTTATGTGCATAGATATATCATGTTTTATGCCTTCTCTATCTCAAGTGACAAACTCCCATCATTATTTTAGGCCTCCTTTTTCAAATATGCTTAGGGTTGCAAGTTTATCCCTAATCATTGATCGTTGTCATGCAAGTAAGTATACAAAGTGGTAATTTTATCTCTAATCAATGATAATTATCATCCAATAAGCATACTTTATGGAGACTCTGTTAAAAAAACTTTATAGAAACAAACATATATATAAAAACAAAACAATAGAAAAGAGCTTCTTTAGAAAATTTAAAATGATGTGGCAACCATTAAGGAAAAAATCAAAAGCGAGGGGAAAGTTTCTAATTCTAACATAGATTTCAAAATCAAACCATGAACTCTAAGCCTAGACCACTCCTATAGGTGGACTCTCCTACATTATAAGAGTTTAGAATGCCATATTTTGTTACCTAGACTAGTGGAAGTCAGATGTTTATTATTCCTTGCTAATAATAATACAACTCTCCTCCTAGCTTATAGATAAAAAATTATGTTACACACACACACACACACACACACACACACACACATTGAAAATAAACTTTCATTGACTATTCATGAGAAGTGTAAAAAGTAGCACTACTTTCTATCTCTGATTTACCACTAAGGAAACGAAACTAGAAAGAGAATAAATATTGTACTTCAACATAAACTATATCTAGAAATAGATTGTTTGTTGAGTTTAAGGGATGTCCTTCTGAGTGGAAAACAAGCTATAAATATAACAAAGTCAAACCCAATTTGAAGCTTCATGACTCAAAACGAAATTAACATAAGCAAAGACTTCAATTATGATAAGGACATGTCCACCTCTATTGGCTGAGATTCTTCCTTACATGGTGGAGTGGCACTCAGATTTGGAGGAAGACATGATTCTGTTAGGCCCCTATACTACTAGTGTAACCCCTTATTGTTATTACTACAACCCACCTATTATATTGATGTACCCATGCAGTGCCCATATTGTTACTATTGTGCCCCATAAAAGCCCACTATTATTATTATTGTGCCCTTACATTATTATTGTTATGTCGGCTCTGATTATGTTATGACCCCTTAGACTCCTATATATAGAAAGGAGGTCTTTTCATTTGTAGCATCGAAGAATTGTTCATTTATGTAATGTAAAGGAGGTTTCCCCCTCGAAGAGGCTGAATTCTAAGGCGTGGATCTCTCTTTTCTATCTTTTTGTGAGCTGGTTTCATAACATTTGGTATCAGAGCTTTGGATTCTAGGGTTTCACTGCTCCAAACAGGTCATCGTGGCATTTTCGCTATAACTTTTTTTCTGTGAAGTTTCAGAAGTCACAAAAAAAACCCATTTGAGAAGAATTGACGCTGAACGTTGGGTCCGAATTTCAGATCTTTTTGCGCAATATTTGCGGAGATATGATCTGATGAAGTTGGTCTTTTTGCAGACTCCTGAATTACATTCAAAACAGGTGACCTGGGGAAAATCGTCATAACTTTCTCTCTGAGGATCGGATTGAAATTTCGTAAAAAGTTGCAGAAAGAGGACGGACTGTAGTTTCTTTTGGGTGTTTTTTAGATCCAAAGATCGAAACAGTGACTCGTGGCACGTCATACAAGTTCGCTCTACTGAACTAGTCTATAATCAAGTCACTGGGAGATTTCACATAACTCTTCCTTGGAGAATCCAATTTGGGTCAGACTTGTGGCATTGAAAAGAGGACACAGAGGGCTACTACAGGTCACAAGTTCAGAACTAGATGATCGCAAAGTACAGAGATACATCAGAGGCAATATCGAGCTCCTACAAAGTGAAAAAAGGTGTGTAGATTTTCTTAAATTTTTGCTTAAGCTTGGTTTGAAAATTTGTTTTGAAGGAATTCAAAGGGCATAGTAGAGAATTATTATCGGTAAATGATGCCCCGAGGAAAGAAAATGCAAACACCTAGTAAGGAACCTGAAAGCTCTAGCATGACTCATGAAGAAGAGGAAGAAATGCAACATGATATATCAAAATTACAAGACCAAGTGCAAAAAAATGTCAGCCTCACAAAAGCTAACCGAAGCTAAGATAAATGGCATGGAATCGAAGATAAAGGGCGTGGAAGCTAAGATGGACGATTTGAAGACGGATTTGAAGACAGACATGGAAGAATTGAAGATGGATTTGAACACAAACTTGAAGACAAGCATGACAGATATTAAGACAGATTTGACAAATTTTCTACAAGAAATACTTACTAATGGTGAAAAGGTAGTAAAGGAAACTCATGATGCGAACAAAAGAAATGTTAATCATGATATCATAGACTTTAATGTGGGATCGAAGACCCACCATATTCCAAAAATCGATATGAGGAATTTTGATGGCAAGGATCCCGCAACATGGATATTACAAATGGAGCAATTTTTTGATCTCAATAATGTGCAAAACAAAAGGTACGTATGGCAACTTTATATTGGAACCAAATCAGTTTGTATGGTATCAATGGCTTTGCTCTCGTAAACAATTTATCACTTGGGCAATTTTTACGGAAGAATTGGTGGCACATTATGAGGATACAAAAAGAAACACTTTTTTTAGCCAATTGATAAGTCTCAAACAAAAGGGTTCAATAATGGAGCACATTGAGGAGTTCCAAAAATTGAACATAAGGGTAAAAGATATTCCAGAGGAGCATAGGATTGATGTGTTCATAGGGTCTTTAAAGGATAATATCCACCATGATGTTCGTCTTTGGGAACCTGATTCATTAGAGAAGGCATT
>APFE031313821.1:46970-66199 GCA_000404065.3 Pinus taeda
CCTTAGACTCCTATATATATAAAGGAGGTATTTTCATTTGTATCATCGAAGAATTGTTCATTTATGTAATGTAAAGGAGGTTGCCCCCTCGAAGAGGCTGCATTCTAAGGCATTGATCTATCTTTTCTATCTTTTCTTGAGCTGGTTTCATAACAGATTCTATGTGATCTAGGCATCCCTCATTGTCTATAAGAAGATTTTTCAAGTTTTCTAGCTTTTTAAGGATTTGGTTGCAGACATCTCTTCATCCAACAAAACATTTCCCAATAAAGCCTTAAGGTGCTAGTATAGGTCCATAATGTGAATATTATGATTCTATTAATTTCAAGTAGTCCCTGGGTCTAGGATCCATGAGGTTGTGTTTTATAAAGCCTTAACTTTTGAAATTACTTGGTTGTCATGTCTCACCTTAACTTCTGTCTCATGCAACTCAAATTGAATTTCTAATGGTGTGTGACTTTGAAAGTGGTGGGATGATGCTTTGGCTTTGAACCCGACATGTGAACCCCCAATGCCTCTATGACCACCTCCTCCCCTGTGTTTGTGACTCTTTATTTGTTCATGGCTGATGTGGGGAGAAAGAACCTCATCAGATTAAGTAGTTGTAATTCATTAAGAAGAACTACATGTAGCCTAGAAAGGAGGGAGAACCCTTCAATAGTGCAAGAGAGTCAACATTTAGCACCAATGGAGAATTATGGTCCCCTAAAATATAAAGGGTGAGAGAAATGAGAGTATAAGGGTAGAATAATTGGAGGTAAACATTAGATGGAGGCAAGAAAATTCCATAACTTTTGGTGGAAACAATAGTGGCCATGACTAATTAATGAGTGGATCAAGCCACCCTAGGAGCATACTAAACAAATTCATAGGAAAGGATCAAGAACTAAGTTGGGCACGAATAAATTTAATACTCCGTTGGCATGCAAGCTAGGAAAAAAATAGTTTAAAACCTCTAACATGTGGGGACGCATCACCTTGGCTAGATGGGTCACATGTTGACTACCACATCCCACCCACACATTTAAAGTTTCCAGTGGGGAGTGCCCTTCTGCATTTAAATGCTTCCATCAAGGAAATTCTGCCCACATTTCATCGTCTTTATGGAGGATAAATTGTCAGTTGTGAGTTCTATGCAATCATATTCAAATTGGGTGGCATGGGGATCATCTCAAGAGCTATTAATAAGCACAACTATGTCATATCATCCTTCATTAGAGAGTTGATCAATAATTATTTTTCCTTGACATTAGATATGAGAGAGAAGAATGACTAGAATTTCCCTAAGAGGTGATGTTCTTGTAACCAAGAAATTCTCCACTCTACAACTAGGTGATAATTTGGTTGGTGAGGATCCATGGGTGAGCTATCTAATCATGGCAATAACCAACAACAAGTACCCTTCTACAAAGTTTGGTGATATCAGTTCTAATATATTGCCTCAATCTAAATTTGAGGGTAAATAATTCAATAGCATTATTGCTATTAATGACTATTTAATTTGCATAAATATGAAGAGTTGTACCAAAGTATAAGAAAAATACACCACCAAGACTTCTTGTTCATGGATTTCTTTTTGAGGCTCCATGGAAGTTAAGTTCGATGAAGCCCAACTAGTAGGCAAGTTCAATGCATGGAAGAAGAGGAAGGTGGATGACTAGGTGAAGGAGAATTTCACAAAGGAAACTGAGGGAGATTGGTATCATGAAGAATGAGAGCTTCAATGCCTAAAGCTTCCAATTCCAAAGAAAAAAAAAGTAGTGTATAAGGATGGTCACCTTCATATATCAAAGAATAGTAGCTGAAAGAGAGTTTGGCAAGGAACTTACCACACGATAAATTTTTTGATTGTGCTCTTTCCAAATAATCCATAAGAGGAATCGCTAGAGGGACCAATATCTATGAAGAATGGGACAAGAAAATGGTTTGGAGCACCAAAGGGGGATGGTTTTAAGGATAACACAATGGTCATGATCTGATTGGTGAAAGAGGGATTGTAATCTTTGCCATAGATCTTTAGAGAAGAGGCATAAATTAAAGAGATGCTTACTAGATTCCTACTGACTATGATAGAGGTAACACATGGTCATCCTTTCAAATCCCTTTCTAATTATGCATTCCTAAGTTAATGTTCTATTATGAGCTAAAATCTAGAGGAAACATGTCACCTTAAGCCATAAATTTTGTCTCTAGATTTGAATCGAAATGTATACCCAACAGATTTGATCCTAATTTATAGCAATAATATATGCTTCGTTGATTATGAAAGTCCCTTGAGGTTCATGTCCCCTTCTTAGCTTATCGCGCTAGTTTGAGAGGGATATATGTGTTTGTTGAAGAATATCCTAAAGCTTATTCCATTGTTTAAGCACTGGAATGTGATTTTTTTGGTCTTCGATATTCCAACAACAACATTTCGTTTCTGCAAAGGTTCCATTCTAATATTCCACCATTATTAGTTGTTTCCTTGACTTCATGTTTTTTTGTTTGTTTGTTAAGTTGTCTGTGATTCATGAGGCTTGACCTGTGTCTTGAGAATTTGTGACCGAGGAGCATCTTATCCGTCAAAGTCACTTGGGGATCGCACCTAGCCTTGGCCACATATTCCCTAAGCTGATTGGATTTTTTAGCATGTATCCTCCCCCTAGGACATGGCATAACCACCCCCATGAGGTTTGATCACGGGTCGCCTTGCTAACGACGTCCATCCTTAACTGGTTGTGCTAGTGGGACTTGAATTACTTGACTTCCTTGACTTCATGTTATCATAGAGGTTCTAGTGATATTCTTGGGAGAATTGATGCCATAAATCATCCCAAAACTCTACCATTTTCAATCACGAACCTACCAAAAGAAACGATATTGAATTGAAATTTTACCTCATTCTTATGCATTGTGAGCGTTGGATGTTGTCGATGTATTTATGGTTCCATATTTGTCTCCATAGATCTCTTCCTCCTTGGAACTAGTGCCAGAAAAGCATTTCCCAAAAGATTGTGCCTAACATTTTTGGGTATCTCAATCCCAACCCTCCCTTGGCCTTTGGGAGACATAATTTATCCCAGAAATAAGTGCCAATTTCTTTTTGTGAGAGGCACCCCCCCAAAGAAAAGAGTGTTGCAAAGATTGAATATGAGTGAGAACTCCATTTGGAGCTGCAAGAGATAAGAAAAGGTAGGCATGGAAAGCTTGAAGGATAGATTGGAGTAGCACTAGTCGAATTGATATTTTAAGAGAACAACAAGTCCAATTGTCCAAGTGCTTAGTGATTCTTTGGATGAAATCAGTAAAGGATTTGGTCTTGATAGAATTGGTAGTAAGAGGGGCTCTTAAATATTTGGTTGGAATATTTTCTACATTTTTAGCCAAACATTTTGGAATATGACCCTTGACAATAGGAGGAGCGTTGAAAAGGAAAATTTTATATTTGTGAAGATTAATCTCTATTCCCAAGGCTTCGATGAAATCCTCCAAAACATCTTTGAATGTTGAAGCTTCTTTCATTGTGGGTTTACCCATTAACATGGTGTCATCAAAAAACTATTAATGGGAAGTTAGAAGTTCTTCACACAACCTAAGTCCATTGATTTTTCCATTAGCAACCACCACTTTGATAGCTCTTCCTCATACATCCGCTGCCAACACAAAAAGGAAGGGTGAAAGGGTCACCTTGCCTAATGTTGCTAGACAGATTAAAGGTAGATGAGGGGGAAGTGTTAGAAGAAAGATGGGAAAATAAGAAAACGAATCGATGTTGTCCATGTTTCAAAGAAGCCAAAAGATAGAAGGATTTGGTGAAGAAAATAACAAATTTATACATTAAAGACTTTGGATAAATCATCCTTAATAATCATACCTTCATTTTTTGTGGTTTGGAAATAATGAATAACTTCATGAGCAACCACGATTCTATCTAGAATTTAACACCCTTCCACATAATTGGACTACTTCAAAGAAATAAGAGAAGCAAGATAGGTTTTAATCTCTTAACTATCACTTTTGTTAAAACTTTATAAATAAAATTACAAAGAACTATCTACCAAAAAGACCATTGAGTTCATCTCCTTGATTGATTTATTAATTTTTGAATCAATCTATTTTCAAAAATTCAATTGATAATTGTAACATCTTTAATATTTTCATTCAATTTTATTTTAACTTTTAAGAATACTCATGATTTTTTTAAATATATTAATACAAATTTTAAATATTTAATTTTTTTCTTCAAGCTATATGCCATTATTATATTAACTTTTTAAAAGATAAATATAAACCTCTACGACTTGTTTTCGGGGTCGTATAAATTTCGAGATAAGGTCCAATCACAAAATCAATTATTCGTGAGTGGAACTTTCAATAACCTAAATGAAGGATCATCGACGGATTGCTCTTAATCCTCTTTACGACAGTAGATGAAGTCGACGGCGACCAATAAATCCTATACTATTGGGTATTGAATCCCTTAACAGTGACCGTAAGAGCGAAGGACTCTGACATTTGCATTCACCGTAAACCCATGTATATAATTTCCCAGCAAACACACTTTCCGGTTAAAGGTTACGGAAATGGGTTGACGCATGATCCATGGCTCATGCGGATGTCAGATGATCCCATGGGCATGATGGCCAATAAATAATGTTTGCAGTCATACAGTACCTAATCCAGTCTTGCGAAATTAATGTTGAAAATCCATTTGAAGTGAATTCAAATTTGAATTTCGAAGGGCGCTATTTTATTTATTCGAATGTCTGATGCTTTTAATTAATTAAGCTTTTATGGCAGCTTTGGCCCTTTTCAGTTTTTGTGATAACCTCGGGCTATGGATGTTTATATTCCAGAAGATTATGTTAGAAGGCGCTGCAAGCCAAATATAACGATGTTTGCAAGATGTTTATATTCCAGAAGATTATGTTAGAAGGCGCTGCAAGCCAAATATAACGATGTTTGCAGTGATACAATATGTAATCCAGTCTGGCGAAACTAATGTTGAAACCCATTTGAAGTGAATTCAAATTTGAATTTCGAAGGGCGCTATTTTATTTATTCTAATATCGGGTGCTTTAAATTAGTTAAGCTTTTATTGCAGCGTGGCCCTTTTCATTTTCTTTGTGATAACCTCCCGCAGGCTGCCTATTGCAAGTTTTCCATGGATCTGGCTATGGATGTTTATATTCCAGAAGATTATGTTAGAAGGTGCTCCAAGCCAAATATAACGATGTGGAGGTCACTATTATTATTTATGTGGTGGCTACTATTATTATTATTTTATCATAGAGGTACGTTTAGGGAACTAGCTGGCCTGTCGTTCATACCAAATATGAATAATTAGTTTTTAATGCATGAAATGTTTTTTTTAATTATATTAAATTTATGTTTAATTTAATTTTTTTACTAAATAAAAATAAAAATTAATTAATTAAAATTGTAATAAATATAATTTTTCAACACAACAGACACACAAATTAGGTGTAATGGATCCCCTTGTTTGTGAACAAGGACCATCCTCCGGCAGCGAATTGACTGCTAAGTCTACGAAGGCAAACAGAACTCTACCCCCTCTGTTATTGAACCTGTACATCTTAGAGAAACACAGCCTTTTAACCATTAGGCCCCATTCCACATATGAACCATAAAAACTTATAACCTTGATTTCTCTATTAATAATTAGTTATAAAGACCATAAAAACTATCTAAATTAATTTTAATTAATAGATAGTAGAAAGAAGTAAATATTTATTAATATAAATATATACTTAATACTTATTTCAAACATAAAATATTTGATATAGAATTTGAGAGATACTTTATAGTATCAACTACACTTACGAACCATTGAAAACTTTAAAATTGAATTTTTTACTTAATAGATAGTTAGAAGAATAATATTATTAATAAATAAATTAAATAATGATTCTTTTTATATATAACTGGTACTTAATATATAGAGTTATTTCAATAATAACTTTATTAAAAAAATAATTTTTTAATTTTTAATTATATTCATCAATATTAATATCTAAATGTGTAAAACCCTTATGTTTATTTTAATTTAAATTATTATTTATCAATTATAACTTTTAATTTATTATGGTAAACTATCACTATGATCTTAGAATCTTACAAATTGCAAAACTATAAGAGAGTCTACAACTCTTATGTAGGAAACAAATAAATGGTAGCATCTGCATCTTACTTTCCCAATCCTTGTTATTTTAGATACAATATTAACCTACCATAAAAATAAGCTTTTAAGAATATAAGTCCAAATATCAAAGCCGACATAGTTATATTTGGGTTGCAACGCCTTTTAACATAATTTTTGAAATATAAACATCCATAGCCAAATCCATGGAAAACCTACAAAACGATGTTGGGGAGGTTATCACAAACACTGAAAAGGGCCAAGTTGCGATAAAAGCTTAATTAATTAAAAGCACCGGACATTGGAATAAATAAAATAGCACCCTTCGAAATTCAAATTTGAATTCACTTCAAATGAGTTTTCAACATGAATTTCGCCTGAATTACGTACTGTATAACTGCAAACATTATTTATTGGCCATCATGCCCATGGGATCATCTTACATCCGCATGAGCCATGGATCATGCATCAACCCATTTCAGCAACCGTTAACAGGAAAGTGTGTTTGCCCAGAAATTATGTACAGTTTACGATGAAAGCAAATGTCAGATTCCTTCGCTCTTACTGTCACTGTCAAGGCATTCAATACCCTATGGAAATTATGTACACGGGTTTACGCTGAAAGCTTAGAGAGAATCCTATTTCCACCTCTATTACATAATTAATAAGCCCTGACATGCTGGGGCGATAGCCAGATATAACGGGCGCCGTGATGATCACCAGAGAAAAAAAACAGGGCCCCTTATATCTAGCTATCGCCCCAGCATGTCAAGACCCATTAATTATGTAATAGAGATGGAAATAAGATTCTCCGAAAGCTTACGGTGAAAGCAAATGTCAGAGTCCTTCGCTCTTACGGTCACTGTCAAGGCATTCAATACCCACTAGGATAAGATTTATTGGTTGCCGAAGTCGACCCTTAAAACTCACTTTCATGGTCAAAAGAAGATTGAAAAAGTAAAATATGTGTGGAACTCTCTGTACCTTGACTGCTAATAAAAATATTTATAAATCTCCACTCTACACATCCTTGAAGATCATTACCCGTGTGTGTACCGTTACTTGACTCTTTGGATCCTGAGCTCTAAACGCTAGTGATTGTCCTTCTCGGTGAAAATCATGGCTTTCCCCCCTCCGCCCACGATCCCTTTGGCTTACCTCCCTCGGCTTGCTGATACAGCGAGTTGGTTGAGCTTGTCGTTTGGTTCGGCATCTCTATTGCTGCTGCTAGGTCTGGACGCATGGCGTTCAAAGAGCAAGAAAACCCACTGGATTCCCTGCAACTCTCTTGTCTTGGGAGCTCTCAGTCTTCAGTTGATCGGATTGATCTGCCGGCCCCTGGTGAACATTTCAGACTCCCAGAAACTCAATTCTAAATCCTTAGATGAAAAGAAGGGCGAGATTTGGGGGAACATGTTGACGGTCCTCAGTGGAAGGGCTGCTACGTGCGTGTTCATTGGAAACATGGTGGCCGACGTCGCCCGCTCGAGGGACCGTAACGTGTGGAGTGACATGTTGGCCTTGTCTATCAGCGCCACAGGTCTACTCATTCACCTATCTTACGAAATTTATATAACAATCATAGGAAATTTATATGACGGCTATTACGGCTTTCTCATAGGAAATTTTAACGGCTCTCTCCTGGAAGGTGAGATTGTTTTGTATTTGACTTCTCATATAATTATATTCGCTTCCATTGTGCTCCTCCTCCTGCTTTTGAACTGTGCCATTTTCGCTAGCAAAAGCATTCACAAGATAGTGGCTCAGAGAATTCCAGTGCTGCTATACGGATCAGAGAACAGAAACCCCAAATCGTTGGTTTGGTGGGAAGCAGTTGAGGAGCACGTGGTGAGGTCATGGATCACGGCACGGACTCACCAGCCTCAGTACATCATTGCCCGATCAGTTCTTATTTCTTCCATAGCTTTCCTTGTCATTTTGTGCGTTGGGTTATGCCTTGGGCTTTATATATTAGAATGGACATTCGACAGATCAATCATATATCGTTGGGGCGACGGATTTGACTGGTTGAGGATCGTTGTTGTTGTTCTGCAATGGATTGTCATCTTAATGGGATGGGCAATGATCTGCTGGAGATGGCTCACCGCCGTCGTCTTCTACCCAAGACGTATGGGTTCAGTGACATTAAATCTCAAGCTATTTTTTAGTGTCGAGGATTTTTGGACAAGAGCTACGCTTGAGTTGCAAGAAGAATTGAAGGAAAAAGACGTAGGATCAATCAATAGTTCAAGCTTTTTGAATAAGTTTGTGCTTATGTTCCTTCAGAAATTCCGGGTGTACAAGTTGCTGTCTGTCTTGTTTTATCTGCAGATTCTTCTGGTTATCATGAGCAAAAGTTGTTGGTTGATTTCCGAGATGGTTTTCTCTAATCGCTACATGAGAAGGATTTTGATGGGTGCGGTTTCTCAAGAGTTTTCGGAGCTCTATAAATTGCACAAGGACGGTGGACTGGTAGAGCAGAGAAAGCATAGGGACTTTGTGAAATACCGGGACAATCTTATGTACATGCGGGGGGAGAATCCTGCGGGAGTATGGATAGCTAATCAAGAGATGGTCCAGAAGATGAAGGCGAGGATGAGAGAAGGAGAAATCGACGGAAATAAGTGTCATGCCCTAATTTCCTTGCTGGAAAAAACATCCATGCAAAGATCGACCGATCCACTTGGAATTCCCCAAAGAAGATTACAGATCGATTTCGAAGGGGAGAAGAGCTCTGCAAAGATAGCTGCAGTTTCGCTTATAACTATTATCCTCGAACTCTCTGCATTCTATCAACACAATGCTGGAGAGACTGTGGAACAATGTATAAAGGGATGTTCTGAGGCATGGGAAATCATGAGTCTTGTTGAAAATGTAGATCCGGAAGCCGCTGTAGTGAACAAACAAGCAGACCGAATATTTCAGAGTCTGAAAAAATGGCACAAGTGGTTGGACATACCTCTTCCTATTAACAAGTTTGAAGTCAGAACTCTCGAAAATGCCAAAGAAGCTCTTCAGGGACTCGCAGATTTGGGGAAAGAAATGGCAAATGGCGGGTGCATTATTAATAATGGATATGACTCCAAGAATTGGAAGGCAGTAATTGCAGGGAACAACTTGTCGTTCCGACAGCATAGAAGAATTGTTGGATGTAATAGAGAGTTTGTTGGCAGATGTACTTGGCAGTTGTATGATTAAAGTGGAAGAGATTATACTGGATCAGTGCACTTTGTGGACAGAGGCTTTGATGGAGGAGAGGCTATGGGATCTGTCTTACGAGGCGTGGAAGGCCAAGGGAGTAATTCAACAGTTACCACCAGGGATCAAATTTAAGTCGTCTTCCACATGCCAATATGAAAAGATGCACTCATTTTAGCCCCGCCATATTGAGAAGCTAAAATAAATGACTAGTTCCTCTACAATTTTCAGTTAAATTGTATGACTCTTTCCCCTTCTGAACTTTGAATTAAATAGTTCGACCATCTTGGTAATTTTCTATTTCGAGTTGAATACAAGTGTGTAATATAGGGTCCATTCTTCGTTGAATGGCAATATCGTGATGTAGACGTTTCCTTTTGAGTTTCGACCTCGCATGGCCATCATGGCCATAGAAGGCATGGTCTTGTGTGTTTGTAAAAGGGACTTTTCAATAAAATATTTTGTAAAGATTGTTTATATTTCATGGATCCTTAGCTGTAAAGGAGTGGGAATGCAAATAATAAAGTAATAATGACAGACGTCTTATCAACGTAATGTCATGTAGGGTAGAATAAGTACATTGTATTACTAATTTAAGGTTAATAGAGTAATTAGTATTACAAAATGTGAGGAGTTTATTAAACAAAGTAATTATATGGTTAAGAAATTATTATGATTATGGTTATCTTAATTAATTATGTATAGAAATAATTTATTTTATTAAATTTGTAATTGGAATTTAATTTAATATTGTTTGATAGGTTTATTACGCTATTAAATAAAATTATTATGGATTCCATGTTTCTTATGAGTGTTTTTTTTAATCTTTCTCATCATTAGTGCTCTTATCACTCTTATTCGTGATTGTAGTTCACTTCACTGTCAAAGGGATCTTTATGTGCATGTCATTCAATACATAGTTAGACAAACTATCTATGAGTTGGAAGAGGAAATTTGATTTGGAAAGATTCATTTCTGATGAGTATGTAGTTAGGGATACAAGGGGCTAGATGCTTGAGGTTAGTTCTTTAGAGATATTGGGAGATTGATGCCTAAGATTGGAACTTCTTCTTGATCTCCATAGAGTGTATACATGCAAGCACTAAATCTTTAGTTGCATAAAAAATGTGAAGAGTTCTCATTGAGAGATCTGATACTTAGCAAGAAGACATTATCATATTAGTGTGCATCTTTGTTACGATTTTTGTTTTTTATAGTGACATTGGTGTAGTTAGAAGTGGTAATATCTAACAATCTATTTTTGTTAGTTAGATTTTTACGTTAAATGATAGGTTTATAGCTTCAACAATATGCAATATTAAAATTTTGAGACTCAACTATTGATATGGTTTTCCATGTGGCAAACAAATAGTTTCTAGACATCAACTATATATTGCTTTTGCTATTAATATAAAATAATCGTCTAGTCTTACTAAAAAAATATTAATATTGAACAAATTTAATAAAACTCCATTACGTTTACGTCATACTAAACTCAAATAATTTCTTTATTTAATAGTATAGTAAATCTAATGCAGATTATGTTCATCAATCTCTATTATTATTATTATTATTATTTATTATGACTCCTCTAACTCCTTATTACCTATGCAAGGAAAATTCCAATAAACCTACACTACTTATTAATTGAATTTATTTCTTAAGTTATTAAATTAGATTTCTTTTTAAAACTAAATAAAAATAATTATTACAAAATAATGAGTCTTTATCTCAACTTATAAGATATAAAATAATTGCAACAAGATGAATTGCTATAACACTTTCTTAAAAAAATAAATAATCTAACCAATCACATAGAAATGAACCCCCAAATAAATCTAATCCTTGTCATAAATTTATATTCAGGCTCATAAAATTATTATTATTAATTATCATTGCATCACATTGAAAAAAACATAAATAATCATTAAGTTTTTATAGTGTGAACTTTAAACTATAGAACCTAAACAATATGTATCAAACTACAAACATGGCCATGAGGAATCCACTACTAAAGCACTCTACTCGACATCCAGGATTGACCATTGATAATTAAATTGAAAGTCAAGTTGAGATTTTCTAATAGAACTGAGGGTCTTTAGCAGCCAATAGTAGAGGGAATCATTTATCTGTTCCCCGGGAAATTAAAACCACCAGGTAGAAGATTAATTAAAAAGAGCTTAGCGTGACATCCCACATTTCAATGAGGTCCCACACTTCCCGTGATTGGAATTTAAAGAGACCTTCACATGAAGTCCCACATTTCCAATCATGTCTCATAACTCCAATGATTGGAATTCATTAGGTATTGTTCATTTGATTTTTTGGTTTCACCTATGTACATAGTTCCATTTGCAATAATTTCTCCCCTATCCTTTATGATCGGGAAACATATCCTCTATGATTTATGAAACAGTTAGAAAATTGAATCCTCTATGATTTAGAAAACTAGCAATTGCCCATAAAGGTGCAAAGGTACACTAAAGGAATATAAGATTTGGGAATATCATCTCGCTACAAATAGAGCGTAATGTTGAAAATGCATGTGGATAAGATCCCGCAAACTCTCTAGCGTAAATGCCACAAGGTAAGACGAATGCTCAAAACCTATGCATGAGCACAAAGTGTTGACACACATTACCCCAAGTGTGTCATGTCATATTATCTATCTTTTTTCTACAACACAATGCTGCTAGTCCCAGATTTATTTTCCTACAACTTAATTCTACAAAGTAAGAAAAATTACCTACTCATATGAATCTCTCTCTTCGTTGGTCATGTTTTTCTATTCCTCCCCCAATTTTTTTGCAAACTACCGTAGCTCATCCATGAATACAAGATCGCTAGAGAAACCAAAAGGGAAGAAGGTGACATCTACAATTAAGGGATTTAAAATAGAACAAACCTACAAAACATTGTGATTCTATGCCAGTAGGGTAGTACAAGGTTCATTGGTGAATCCAAATAATGCAATAACTGGATGTTTTAGTTTTGATGGATCTTTTTCTTTCCTACAAAATAGGATGCTAGTGATTATGTTGCTTCAAATAAAAGACATAATATAAGTGAGAACTTTTGCGATCCCTGTTGGGATTTGAAACATTGACAAATATGGTTTCTACTATGGATACTCTGAGACAAAACTCAAAAGTGTAGATATTCTTCCCACTTGTTGGGTTGTTGCATGACATACATTCTGAAGATATCCTCCAATACTTGATTGACTTGCTTTGTCTCCCCATATGTTTGTGGGTGGTATGCAGTGCTAAAATGTACTTCCTTTCCCAATCTGTTAAAGAGAGGATTCCAAAATGCAGAGGTAAATTTTACATTTCTATCTCAGATAACTACTCTGGATAAGCCATGCAGCCATAACACCTCTTTCAAAAAAATATCAATGATCTAGACAATCTTGTAAGTGGATTGTGCAAGTATGAAATGAACTATTTTTCTCAATTTATCAACTATCACCATGATTGAATCATTGTGTCTTTTATATCTTGGTATCCATGTTATTAAGTCAAGTGTTATGACATCCCACTTCCACTCTGGAATGGGTAATGGATGTAACAAACCAGCTAGGTGTTGGGGTTCAACTTTTACTTGATGTCACTCCAAAATTTTCACAAGGTATTCAGCAATATCCCTTCTTATAGTAGGCCAAAAATAATCCCTTTTAATGGATAAAAACCATTTCTGGTAACCGGGGTGAGCAACATAAATGATTTTATGAAATTCAACTAGAATCAATTGTCTAATTGAAATTTGTTTTGGGATATAGGTTCTTCCTATGAAAGTTAATAAATAATCCCCATTAATATTATATTAGGACTGCTTTCCTAAGTTGCTACTCTGTTTGGTTTGTTTCCATAATAACGAATATTCAAGGTCTTTTTGGGCAACCCCTTTAATCTATTTTGTAAAATTAAATTCTATTTGATTAAAGTGTATCTCATAGACACAATGCATTCTTCTACTTAATGCATCTGCTACCCGATTCTCTTTTCCTTTAAATGTTTAGTGTCGAATTCAAATTCACTAAGGAATGCATTCCATCTTTCTTGTCGGGCATTTAAATGAGGTTTTGTAAAGTAGCTTGTTAAACTATTATGATCTTTCATTAGTAAAAACTTCTTACCCAACAAATAATGCCTCCAAACATTCAAAGAATGCACTACCGCGGTTATTTCTAGATCACAAGTAGTATATCTCTTCTCACATTCCTTTAGCTTTCGGGATTCATAGGCTATTCCTTTACCTTTATTCATAAACACTCCTCCTACCCCTTCTTGGTAGGCATTGATATGGACCATGGATTCTTTATTTGGGTTAGCTATCTTCAGTACTAGAGCAGTAGCTAGTAAGTGATTTAGTTCAAAGCTTCTCTGGAAGTCAATTTTCCACTTAAATATATTCCCTTTTATTTGCAGGGAGGTAATAGGGTCAGAAAAACAAGAGAATCCCTCAATAAAATGACGATAATACCCTATCGAACCCATGCAGGACCATATGTCTACGACATTTTTAGGAACATGCCACTCCATAATACTTTTAATTTTTTCAAGGTTAACTCCTATCAGTTGGGCTGATATGACATGCCCCAGATATTGGATGTGATCCTTGTAAAAGTCACAGTTGCTAAATTTAGCATACAACTGATGTTCTCGCAGGTCCGTAGATTTTTTTGTGTAGTTCTAGATTCTTGGAGTAGACCAAAATATCATATATGAATGTTAACACAAATTTATCTAGATATGGGTGGAAGATGCAATGCATTAAGCTCATAAATGTTGTTGGTGCATTGGTTATCCCAAAAGGCTAAACAAAAAACTCATATTGTTTGTAACGGGTTCTAAATGTTGTCTTATAAATGTCTTCCTCCTTTATCTGGATTCAATGATATCCCGATCGTAGATCAATCTTAAAAAAAATCATGGCACCTTTAACTTGCTCGAAAATATCATTAATTCAAGGCAATGGGTACTTATTCTTGATAGTTAATTTGTTTAGCTGCTTATAATCAATGCATATTCTTAAGGTTCACAAACAACACTGGGGCTCCCCAAGGTGATACACTTGGGTGAATGTACCCTTTATCTAACAGTTCTTGTAACTACATTTTGAGCTCAATTAGCTCGAGTACACTCATGCAGTATAGGGCCTTTGATATCATAACCGCTCCAGGGACTAATTCTATGGTGAAGTCAATGTCCCATTTTGTGGGCAACCCTGGTATATTCTTAGGGAAAACATCCACAAAATCCTGGATCACTAGGATGTTTTCCAAGGTAACAATCTTATCCTTGGTGTTAGAATACCTGACTTGAACAACATATATCAAACATTCCTTCCTCACAAATTTTCCTAACTGGGACACTGTAATGGGGCGTAGTCTTATTGGCTACTTGACTCCTTGAATCTCTTTCCTAGATCCATCTTCAACAAGGTAACTAATAGATTTTCACTTGCAGTTTACTAAATACCAATGTGCCTCAAACTAATCCATCCCAATCAACATATTGTAAGATCCTAATGGAAATATATTTAAATTAAATTTAACTTATTGCTTTCCTATTTCAACTGAGGAATATGGCACCTTTGTTGTTACCCTTCTTTTAGCCCCAGTAGCTAATTGTACCAGCTAGGCGTTTTTAAATTTATGTTCTTGTAAATGACATTTTTCAACTATATTAATGCTAACATAACTTAGACTTGCCCCTGTATCTATCAAAATAGATACAGTTTGATTAAATAACTCACCTTTCAGTTCTATCATGGTAGGCCAATAGTCTTCCTGATGATCTTCTAAAGCAACATTAATTCTGGGTAAACACCTTGCTACTTCACCAACTATACAAACTTCTTATAGATTGGCAGTCATTTCTGGTCTAGTGCCATGCGGGAATTTTTTATAATAGTGGGGTTCTCCATAACCCCAACACTGTAAGGGGTGTTTTAGAGCTTGTCTGAGCTCTAGTTTTCTTGATGCCTCAATCTACTTGAGGTCGCCTTGAGTTCTAGCCCTGTGCTTACTCTTTCCAGTGTGTTTACTTTGGTGTCCCATGTATGGAGCTTTAAAATTAGTGGATCTCCTTTAAAACCTTGAAAATTTTTCTAAACCTTTTTACTCAGCCAAGCCTTACTACCTTCCCCATTATGTTTCGTTTATTGGTAGCAGATTTGAGACTTCTAGATTACTTCGTCCATCATCTTGGGATTGTTAAATTCTAATCGTTACTTCAAGTATATCAGTAAGCTTCTAATGAAATGTTGAACCATGGCCTTTTCATCATAGAAATTCCCAGTTAGATATTTATTTTCAAAATATTTCTGAAACTCATCCCATGATACCTCTTATTCCTCGATTCCATGCATGGTTTTCACTTCTTCCCACCATAAGGTGGCCTTCCCTTGAATATGGTAAATGGCCAGCCTGGCTTTGAGGTTATCTTCATATACATAAGCTTGGAAATATTTGTTCATATTTATCATCCAAGCTTCTGCATCTTCCTCCACTTCTCCATCAAAGGTTGGGGGCTTGATTTTTTTGAACTCCACTTGCAATCTGATCCTCTCCTTCTTCATTCTCCTTTGGTCTGAAATAATACCATACTCTTCCTCATTGTCATCTTTGTCCCCCTCCATTCTTTGAGTGTGACTTCCTTCCATTTCATTCTTATTCATCTGTCGACATTCTTCATCCCTGCCTCCTTTTCTTGGGATGGGCATAAAGGTCCTATGATTATGCCTATCAAAAAGAATCTTTAAAATTAATTCTTCAACACACATTAGTATTTCATTATCAATTCCAAATTGGGTCATTTCAGCCTTCAACTGTTAGACAATTTCTAGCAGCATAGTTGTTGGGTTATGTCGCTCTTCCTCCAACTATACCCACATCTCTAGGTTAAATCTAGTTTTTGGTATGGAACTGGATTCCACTATTGGCCTTAGCAGGTGTAAACTTCTATCTCCCCTCCTCATTATGTTCTTCTTTCTCTCTTTGTACATCAAAACGTTTTTGTCATTACAACTACCCATTCATTCAATAGTGTGGAAACACTGGGCTTTGATACCACCTTTAACATGTTTCACCCTTCATATGTATTAAAAAAAAAAAAAAAAACTTATCTTACCAACCCTAGATACAACTTAATGCGGAGTGTTATAAAATTATTCAATACACCAAGCAAAGGTTTTGTGTTAATGATATTATACATAGTGTGTGTGTGTGTGTGTGTTGTGTGTGTCTATATATATATAATATATATATATAATATATATATTGTATATAATATTATATATATAATATATATATATATATATGGAGGAAGAGGGCTCATGAGGAGTGGGATCAATAGGATCCATAGGTTCATCAACATCAGGCATCGTTTCTTCTTCGTTTGCACCCTGATTTACAAAATATGATGATCCTCCAAAATAAAGAGTAGGGGATGTTCCATAAACATCAGAATGAATATAATCAAGAATTCCCCTGTTGATATGGATGTTTCTTATGATTGTGAATTGAATTTGTCTACAGATTTCGAAAATTAAGAACACTCAATTTGAGTTAATGAGTTGAATTTCAATTTGCTTGAGTTGATTCCTAAAAAATAGGAGTCTAGCTTAGTTAATTCGAGTTAAGTGCATGAAGTTGAGTTGTATGTAGTTATTCCTAAATTTTAGGATCCTAGGTTGAGTTAATTTCAATTGTAATAAGTTAAACTAGTTCTAATTGTTAATAGAACTAATTCGTAGATAGTCCCTTAGGTCCGAAAAGGCATTAAATAATACCCAAGAGAACTTATTATCCATGTTTGACTAAGGTATTCATTTTTTGTAGGTATTCTATCTCAGTCCAGAACCAAAATAAATTAAAAAGGAAAATCATATGTTCAGATTCAGGAAATCTCAAATACAAATGACAAATCAAATAACAAAGGTAAACTAGATAAGAATGAAAAACTAAATCCCCCAGTTAAACAAATTCCCACCACCCACTTTTTGGGTGTTTTTTGCCCTTTCAGAGGCCAAGATCTTATCCAAAACTTCTCAAAACTTTTTGGATTTTCATATTTTTCCATGATGATTCCAAAAATGCAAACCATTTTTGCAAAATGAGGTCCCCATCAAAAGTGCAGCGCCTTTTGATCAATCCAACCATCTGACATCACAATGCATTTCATCTGTGCCCATGATGCCTTGAACTCCTCCAATCTTGCAGTGCATTCAACATTTTCATTATGAAGAATACACCATCTAAAGTCATCATAGGAAGGGGTTTTGTACTGTGGGCCAAACTTGTATTGAAACTCAAAAAGCTCTCTATGGTCTAAAACAGGCTCCAAGGGCATGGTATTACCGTCTTGACAAATATCTCCACCAAAAAGGTTTTTCAAAGGGATCAGCAGATAGCAAGGATTTATAAATGAGGATTGCTTCTATTATTTATATGAGAGATCAAGCACAGTCCTTATCATTATGTATCTCCCAAAACATAAAAAATGCCTTTATCTCTCACAAGCTCTAAATACGAGTGGACAGTAAAAGCTACAACGAGTTGGTTTTGACCTCTATAGGACACAAAAAAATAATGTAAATAAGGCCAAAATTGAGGCAAATCTAGGGCCTAAGCTTTGCCTATAAGTTTGTTAATGTTTGACTCAATAAATCAACTCTCAAATTTATTTTAGTACTCTATTTTATTGTCGTTTTTAGTTCCATTTAAGGAATCCACTAATAGTACATTTTGAATCAAGGTGTTTCATCCCAATAGTAATATTTCTTCATCTTTTTTGGAGCTTTTAATTGAAAGTGCATGTCTTGATTCCTTTCTCTTTGTTTTATAATAAACTAGTATGCTTGTGGAATTTTACTTTCTTTTTAATCTATTTATGTGCAAAAATAGATGGAGTTGTTTTATAAAATTGTTACCGGTGAAGAGAAAATTTCCATTGGCATGGTCAGGTGTTGAGAAGGTATGAAAATTTTGCTCATTCTTGCCCAGCGCAACTGTACATGGGCCTAAGTGTACTGAAGTGGAGGCCTGAATGGGCCTACCTGAATTGCAATGCAGTTACCCCTGACCAAGGTTGCGCTGGTGTCCCAAGGAGGCATTTCAGCAGGGTCTTAAGCTAGGAAACTTTCATGGATGGAATGCGTTAAACTACTGATATGCGATGGCGCATCTCGCAAATCGCATGTCGTAGAAAACACATTCTAATGGATGATTGCCACACACAATGGATTAGTGATATTGCGATCCGCGATATTGCAATCTGCGATATTGCGAAGCAAATCGCAAAATCACCTTATTACAGATCTTTAGGGCTCGTCGTTCGAAAAAGTTTTCCCATAAATCAATGCCTAGTTACACTCGTTAATCTTAGTTAATGAATTTTCTGAGAAGGTTCATACCCAACTATGTAGAAATAGTGAAGGGTATTACAAATATGCTAAAGAAGGAAAATCAGGTCAAATGGATCCCTATCTCTCGGGAATCTTTTGCTAGAATTAAATAATATTTTGCCAAAGCACCAGTGCCAGTCATCCCTAACTCCAAATAAAGACCATCATTCTTTGGATTCAAAGTGTTTGCCTCCAATTAAATTTCCATAGTTAAAAACTTCTAGATCCCTAATAGTGATGTATTAGGTTGTTACAGCTCCATGTCACTGCAAGGATTTGTGGAGGAATTGCACGGATGTTGTCTCTTAATCCTTATGACCACAAACTATAATGTGGATCATACATTTTGGTATATATCAAATGTTTTGGTGTTTTATTTTTATGAATGACATGGATGGCTATGTTTCATGTAGCATAATTGAAGTTGGAACTGTAGCTGATTTGTGAAGATAATTTCTTATGTTTACATCTATAAGAA
>APFE031313821.1:66862-80940 GCA_000404065.3 Pinus taeda
TTTCTATTATTGAGGTTATCAAAATGGTTTTTTATTTATTAGGTATATGGAGCACAAGGAAACTAGAATCTTTCAGAATAACTATAAAAATATGAGCTTCGAGGTGATGAAGAAGTCTCAATTATGAGTGTAACAACACTTTTTCATGACAACCTATGTATTTTGGAAGCTTTTCTGCCCGATCCTTCCTATGCAAATGCATAGTCATGGTGAGAATTGCTTGAAGTACTTTGTTGGTGGATTCCACTTATCCATTGGCTTGTGGATGATATGGAGTAGACTTTCAACGCTTGATTTTATATTGCTCCATGATCTTTTGCACCAACTTGGATGTGAATTGAGTACCTTGATATGTTACAATTTCTCTTGGTGTATTCTTGGAGTTGAGGAAGTGAATGATCCGTACAGCTTCCTCTAGCATCTCTCCAAGTTCTTCTTTGACTTTTTGAATGGCTTATGTAGCCTGCTTTATTAAATCAATTTGTTCAAAAATAACCTAGATGGATGGCCAAATATCATTGACAGAGTCAATGATATTGGCCCATAGTAGCTCCTTAGCCTTACCTTGGCTTGACTCTTCACCAAATGTTCTTGTACCATCTGATTCACCAATTGAATTTGTAATGGCTAATTAATATGTGATGCAAAAATTTATGTTGTATTGATTTTGCATTTCAATGCGTTAAAGGATTTTGATTTCTTTCCTCCCCAATGAGAGACATGTTTCACCCTTGTCAAAGTATGCAATGAAGCTAACTTTGTCTTGAAAGTGGTTTTCCATGTATCACCTTCAATAAGTCTTATTTGATGGTAACCAATTCGCAAGTTCAACTTAGTGAAATAAACAACATCCTTTAATTGATTTAACAAAACATCAATGTGAGGAAGTTGACTGGATAAATGTCGTTTAGACTGGTTTATGGCGTGGAAGCTATGATGTTGATGGAGTACATTGTACTTAGTCTGTGCATAGCAGCATTCATAGGAATGGTGGATCGTGGAGCCCTGGAAGAGAAGCTCGCGCAGACACCAGAGCTTGAAGAAGATATATTTCTAGTTGGATTCCATCAACAAGTTCAAAAGGAGTGCGAAAAGGAATGGAACGATCAACACATCAAACTGTGCACCTTCAAGGTAAATGATTTAGTTCTATTACATGACAACAAGTTTGATAAATTTCCAAGGAAATTTTGGATGCATTGGTTGGGGCCATATGTTATCAAGGAGATTACCGAAGGTGGAGTAGTTCAGTTGGTAAAGTTGAATGGATAACCATTCCCAAGGCAAGTGAATGGTAGCCAATTGAAGCCATACGTCGGCGATCTGATTAGATGACTACATGATGGAAGCACAGTCTTAGTGCTCCAGGCAGTTGAAAGAAGGTGCGGGACTATAAGCTACAATACCCAGGTTGGGGAGTTGCATGATTGGGGAACTACGCAGAATGGAGGAATGTCATAGTGTTAGAAGGAACATGTGGGAAGTTGTGCTATCTAAGAAGGGACCACGCAGGGCAGCCGGAAAGTGACCGTTATGGTCACTATTCATGACTTGAGAGTGGTAAAATGGCCAGCGGTTCATTCTCGCCATTGAGGGGAGTGACATTGTGCCTCATATACCTCTCGGATACCAACTAGATTTAGTTTTCTTTGCCCTTATATAGAAGCCACATGTGCAACCAGTCTGTAGAGAAATATCTGTTCAACTTGTTGGGCCAATCTCTACTGAGTAGTAAACTGTATGCTTCATATATGTCCACAACAACAAATCTCATTGCAGCAATGTCAGATGACGAAGATGGTGGCTCACTCATTCAAGTACCAGAAATGTTTCTCAAATCACCTTGGTATTGTGATATAGTTTATGTTCTTCAGCATCTTTCGCCGCTTCTTGGAAATTGGCGATGGCGGAGAGTCAAGTTATGAGATCGGCGATATCGACACGTTTAATCGGCGATATAGACGCTTTTAAATCGTCACTGTCGGCATCGGCGGATCCGCGTCGGCACGGCAGAGCCCAAAGTTCGAGGACCAGGACTCTTGGATATCAACGATGTGAATAGCGATCCCTGATATTGGTGATCGACATCGGCATCATATATATATATATATAGATGTCGGTTGACATTATTTCATTTACACTTATCCTTCACATCAACTCGCGTTCATTTAACTATTGATGGATTAATCTGCTCGGTTGAACCTAGGGTCAGCTAGAAACCCAATCCAAACCCTCCAGAGAGTGCGATTGATGGGATCAGTGGCCCACGCTACAACATTGATCGATTTGTGGATCAAGCCAATAGTTCATATGCTTTTAGGGTTTTCAAAGAATAACCACTTAGTTTTCTCTAAAGGTTTGTTTGACATTTTCTCCAATGCAACGTTTGGGAAAATTCTCTGCGCTTAGACCTTATTCTACATGATACTTTCACTTTTTCCTACCATCCATTTCATTATCTCAATTTTTTCCATTTAGGGACATCCTATTATGCAATGTTCTAGCAAGGCAATTGATTATATCATTGTTTCTATCTTTCACTTGCTTGGTAATGATCTAATCCTTGGATAATTTTTTTGCACTCCTTAGCTAAGGAATTTTTGGATTTCATTCTCACATTTTTTCAGGTGCTCCTTTCCAAGTTTCGACAAGGTCAAATGTGGGCATGCAGTGATAGGTTTCCTGGTTACAGGTTAGTCCAAACTCTATTATGGTTTTCCATCATTTCCACTCTGGTTACTACTCACTGTTGTTTTAAAATATTTCTCCTTTTTAGGTACAGGATTTAACCCAAGTATTCCTTTCTCAGAGTTCGAGGATAATTGAGTTCCTAACAACAACATTAATGCTCTGGTTTTTGGCTTGGATCGAGGCCTTAGTCTTATTTTTTCCAGGTGAATTTCCTCATGCTTTCTATAGGAACAAATTCATCATACAAAGCCATGAACCCTATCTTCAAAGGGATTGCTTCCATAGTGTTTTTCTTTAGTAAAATAGGAATTGTTCTATAGTTCATTTCCCGAAATGGGTAATCCCACTATTTGGAAGGGTTTTGATCCTGAGACCATTAACTGGGATTGTGAGGCCAAACTTGTATAGTTCCTTAATGAAATTATTTTGTTTTCTCACCAATGCTTTGAATTTGTGAATGCTTGTAATGGTTGGCCCTCTGTAGGAAGGTTTCATGATACTCTATCTAATTATTTTCGATACTGTATTATTATTATTTTGATAATGTTCATATGAGCTTTTGGCAGGGGATATCATACCAACATTATGGGTTATTGTATGATTTGGTCACTCCCTTTATTTGGTCACTCCCTTGTTTCATTAAAGGGTATTTTCTTATATATCTATTTTATTAATTTATATATTATATATTTATATATTATATATTATTTTATATATATATATATTATTAAATATATATTAATTTTGTTTCATGGGTTGTTATGTTTGTGTACACAAATGTATGATGGCATCTTTATTGTTTTAGTTCCGACTTCCAAGCTAGGTTGTCAGATTTTTACTAAGTATTTTCCATAACATTGCTTGATATAGTTTGTACAACGTTGGTTATGATTATTATGTTCATTCGTTGCATTGAATTTTCTTATCCAGTAATTTCCAGAAATTCTTTTCTAGTTGCCAGGTTTTGGACTATGCTCAACGGTCATTTAACTTCGACCTTACCAGGCTCTAACAAGTACCATACTACGGGTTCATTATAAATATAAATGTAATTCCACCAATTGGTTTGAGAGATAAATTACTTAGGGTTTCCTCTTCTATTCACTGTAAACATCATTGGTCCCAACTATCTTCCTATTCTCCCTTTGTCCCTTCAATTACCCATTCACGAACCCTTGGGTTTCAAACTCTAGGGCATGGGATTTCTAAATGCCCAAACCCTTTGTAATTTAATTATTCTAAGAAAGAAATGTTTTAGTAGCCTATAGTTACAATGCATCTTATCTGTGATACATATTGTATGCTTATCTACAAATATTTACTGTGTACAATTACACTACAACCATTATGATCATGTTTTGTAATACTTATCTCTTAATTTGGGTTATCTGGGAATCCACATGGTGACCGTGCTTCCCAAACTTGAGAAATGAAATTATGTATTTTCTCCCCCTGAGCACTTAATAACAAAATATTCTTGATCAGTGACCCCAATAGGGTTATTCCTTAGGCAACAAACCTCCTAGATTCACCTTGGAACATGCAGTGATCTTGAGGCTTCCACTGATTTTTTTTTTTATCCAGCTCAAGAAGTTCCTCGAGCATCATCTTGCCTTCCCTCACCCAACTCTATGGGAGGGTTTTGCATTATTATCTTTTTTCTACCTCATGCCTCCTGCCCCTTCCTCTAGCTATCCTTGGCTTCATTTATTTTGATATTTTATTTTTATCTCAAGAAAGAAAAAAATAATTAATTTTTTAACTGCCTGGTAAAATGTCTACCTTGGGTTCCCCTTAGTGAGTTCCAAGATTACCCTTTTTGTCTTTTTTGTTTTTTTTCATATATTATAAAATAAACATGTCAATAATTTAAGTAGCCAAAATCCTAGTGGGCTTTCCCACCCAGTATCTATAGTATTAAGTATTTTCACACAAGTTAAATGTAAATTACTAAACAAATAATTACATTTGCAAAGAGTGTTACAGATTAGTAAAATTCAAATAAAAGAATCCATCTAATAATATAACAATTGTTGTAGGGTAGTGTAGTCTTTGCCATTAAAAATTACAATTTGAAGTATGAAATGGAAAAGTTAATTTCCTATTAAAGAGTAAGGACATGTGTTTAGTTCTTACCATTAAAAATTGGAAATTGAAATATGAAATGGAAAAAATATATATGAAATAGAAAAAATAATTGCCTATTAAAAGGAAAGGACACGTACAAATTTTGTGTGGGGAGTAAGCAATAGTAACTTTACACATTTACATTTTTCCTTATCGAGTCCTTCTATATGTCCATATCTCCAACCATTGAAAATGAATATTATAAATGTGTGAAACATGAAAAGAATATTTTAGAAATTATGGACATTTGCAATATTAAACAATTAAACTTGATTCTTATTCACTGTATTTCAAAAACTTCCTAAAATCTTTAATCAAAAAAATTAAATTCAACAATTGAGAAAACTACATCAAAATTGAATATAATGACCACTTACTTAAAAATAAATAAAAAACAAAAATCTTGACTAATTCATGACTATACAAAAGAGATCTTCTCTCCCATTCCTGAAGACTATACATAATAGCTTTTCTCTCCCATTCCTCCTCAATGTGGGCCTTTTGTTTATGAGTGGAGTTTCCCATGAAAAACATGGTTCAATTTTATATAGATTTTATATTTTGAATATTGAATGAATTATTGGTAATTTTTAAATTTAATATTTTGAAAGTGAATTTATAAATTTTAAAAAAATTTAAGAAATTGATTTTTATTTTAATTTATTTAAATTTGAGCATATGTGTAGATTTAAGATTGATTTAGAGATTTAACTTGATTTAATTATCATGAACAACTCTCAATATATCCCATATTATTTGGAAATTGATAGTTTGTCATTATATCTATAGAATAATTTGAAACCTACCATCAAATTTAAAAACAAATTTGAATTACAAAATATTTTAAGCATTTATAGTATAATTAAAGCAATGTCTATTATACCTTGAAATATTTTGGAAGTCCCATCAAATTTACTTATTATATTATAATAAGCAAAGAAAAATCATTTTCCAAAATATTTTATAATTTACAATTGAAATAAAAATAATTATTTATCAAACACTCTTTAGTGTCAAACACAACCTATGTTTCGAAATATGCAATTTACATGAACTTGGGTAAAAAAAATTGAAGTAATTTGTCGGCCGAAGTTTAAGTAAAAAAGAAATTTATTTTTCTAACACAATAAACAATCAATAACCTACTACTCTTAATGTTATATTGCAAATTAAAAAGAACGTTTAAATGTTTTTTATATTCTAGCAGTAATTATATTCTTCCAATCAATACTAAGTTGAGGATGAGCATAAATTATTGCTATTCTTCCAATCAACACAAAGTAGGTTGAAGATGGTTAATACCTTGGGAGGAATAGAATGTTTCCTTCACAATATTCTGCAAAGTTTGAATTATAAACGTAAGTCATTGTGATGAACATGTTTTAATAATAAGAAAACAAATCAAGTGCAAGATGACCATTATTCCCTGCTCTATTTGAATTATAAACATAAGTAGTCATAATGAAGATGTTTTAATAATAATAAAAAAAATCAAGTGCAAAATGCAAATTATTCCCCACAATACATAATCTTTATCTGTAGTGAAAGTATTTTTCTATTATAATAAACAACAAAGAAGAATAAATCAAATGTAATATAATGGATGACATTTGTATGTACTATCCTAAACTCAATAGCTGCCAAGGAGTATTCAGAGAAAATATAACTAGAAATTGCACTAGATGTTCCACAGGAAACACCGTAAGGCATAAATTCGAGAAGCATTGTGACATATAAAGAATCATTGAATATGAACATTTCATTTTACTAAAACTTACTAGAATCTGACAACCATAGTCACAAAGGAGTTCTTAACCTATTAAGGCACTCACTTTAATAACAAATTAGCATTAATTTATGGAGCTATTTGTTCATTGTCAAAGATCTCAATTTCACCTTCTACAACCACAAACTAGTAACAGAGACCTTCAAATAAAGTATAACATAGATGACCATATTGTGAACCACTGCACAAAAACAAATATTAAAAAGCTGAAGAATTGTTCAATTCCATTCTACTTGTTTGTAGTTCTCTTGTGGTTACCTCGTGCAACCTTGATTTAGATTTCAACTTATTGAGCCACACTAACCCTCAAACAGTATCACAATTATGAAATGAGTATGGATATGTTTCTCTCTCTATGCACCCATTGATAGTGATTAATACCTTTCACCGTAGAAAAATATTTCTTAGTGCTAGATATGGAGCTTCTTGTGTTTCTTTTAACCAAGCAATCTCCCAAAATATTAACTTAAATTCCCATCAACTAGGCAATTTCAACCTTCCAAGTTTCCATATTACGAAACTTGTCAATTCAAACATAAAATGTGTTGTCCAACAACTCATTTGAAAGATATTTGTGTCCTCTACATTGTGCAATAGACAATTTGTAAATTTGAGTTCATGAGAGTAGGTTATGGTTTTATGAAGCCAAAAAACCAAGGGAGTTCGCTGGTCTCCATTTCAGTTAATTTAAAATAGTTTGACAAGCTTCCTTTTGCTTCATTTTTGAGCCATGGAAACAACATTTACATGACTAGTATGAAGCATTTCAGGTAGAGGATTTAACCTTGTTCCAATGTGCACAGAACCATGTAAATCTAAAAATCTTACTGACATGAAATGATCATTAGTGAACCAAGGAATCTTGGCAACCACCCAACTCCTTCTCAGGAAGATTCAGTCACGCTACAAGTGATCAAATCGTCAATGAATAGAAGAGAACTAGTGAATCAAAGGTTCAACAAGAATTTTACTAAGTTTTTCTTCATGACAGGATCCAAGGTGCCAACTAATTGAGTTCAGAGGCTTGTAGTTCAAGGCTTGACGAATTTAATAAAAGTTTCCTATGCAAAAAGAGCCAAAATGCCAACTCCCCAAGTTCAAAGGCCTAACAAGTCTGTAAAACTGGAAATATCATTTTAGCTCAATTTGGTGATCTCAGAGGTGCGTTTGCCTCTCAAACCCAATTATTCACCCTCTAGAATATGAATTGGGCAAACTTTACTCAAAATAGATTGAGAAAGCATAAAAAGGTTATTTTCAGTCACATTCATTCTCTAAAAGATAAATTGTTGGGTTGGGATATTTGTTTGTCTTTGGCATATGCCTTAGACAGTGCAATTTTACCTGTAATTAATGAATTGAATTCTAATTAGGAAATAAAATTTGTAGGTCCTACAAAAACTGAGATTCTAATGCCAATAAATCCAACCATAGCAAGTTTTGAAGTAAGGCGATGAGTTTTAATGTCTTTTCCTTCAGTGCATTTGGTGTCGAGAGGCCACATTCACTATTTAAAATTAGTATCATGTGTGAGGATATCAGTAACATCAATTACCTAGATTAAAAACCATATCGCATAAAAGGCATTCCCACAAAGACAATTTTGATTCAAGTGAAGCAACGCTCTAACTGAGAATGAAACCTATTTTGCACATATTTTGACATCGACTTAAATAAGTTTGGGAATTCCAGATGAGGTTTCATAGATGTTTTTGAAGTGTATAAACTCAATGCAACTAACATAATTCAATTCAAGGCTCATAGGTACAGAAATGCACATTAAAAAAAATTCCCATCACCTAGGCAATTTCGACTTTCCACATTACAAAGTTGTCAATTTGAACACAAAATGTGTTATCCAACCACTCATTGGAAATATCTTTGTGTCCACTACATTGTGCAACAAACAATTTGTAAATCCGAGTTCATGAGAGTGGGTTATGGTTTTATGAAGCCAAAAAACAAAGGGAATTTGTTGGTCTCCATTTCAGTTAATTTAAAATAGTTTGATAAGTTTCCTTTTTCTTCATTTTTGAGCCATGGAGACAAGGTTTACATGATTAGTATGAAGCATTTCAAGTAGAGGATTTCACCTTGTTCCAATGTGAAAAGAACCATGTAAATCTCCAAATATTACTAACATGTATTGATATCAATGAACCAAGGAATCCTAGCAACCAACCAACCCCTTCTCGTGAAGATTGATTCACCCTACAAGAGGTAAAATCCTCAATGAATAATAAAGAACCAGTGAATCAAAGGTTCAACAAGTTTTTATTAAGTTTTTCTTCATGATAGGAGCCAAGGTGCTAACTAATTGAGTTGAGAGGCTTGTAGTTCAAGGCTTGGCAGCTTTAATAAAAGTTTCATTTGCCAAAAGAGCAAAAATTCCAACTCCCCAAGTGCAAAGGCCTAACAAGGCTATAAAACTGGAAATATCTTTTCAGCTAAATTTGGTGAGCTCAGAGGTGTGTTATCCTCTCAAACCCAATTATTCACCCTCTAGAATTTAAATTGGGAAAAATTTACTGAAAATAGATTGAGAAAGCATCAAAAGAGGTTATTTTTAGTCACATTCATTCTCTAAAAGACAAAATCACTAGGTTGGGAGATTTTTTTATCTTTGGCATATGCCTTTGACAATGCAATTTTACCTGTAATGAATGAATTGAATTCCAATTAGAAAACAAATTTGTAGGTCCTCCAAAAACTGAGATTCCGATGCCAATAAATCCAACCATAGCAAGTTTTGAATTAAGGCGATGAGTTTTAATGTGTTTTCCTTCAGTGCATTTGGTGTCGAGAGGCCACATTCACTGTTTAAAATTAGTTTCATGTGTGAGGATCTCAGTAACATCAATTACCTAGATTAAAAACCATATAGCATAAAAGGCATTCCCACAAAGACAATGTTGATTCAAGTGAAGCAGTGCTCTAACTGAGCACCAAATTTCTTTTGCACATATTTTGACATCCACTAAAATGAGTTTGGGAATTCTAGAAGAGGTTTTTTAGATTTTTTTGAAGTGTATAAACTCAATGCAACTAACCAAATTCAATTCAAGGCTCATAGGTATAGAAATGCACATTAAAAAAAATTCCCATCAACTACACAATTTCGAATTTCCACATTACGAAACTTGTCAAATCAAGCACAAAATGTGTTGTCCAACCACTCATTTGAAATATCTTTGTGTCCTCTACATTGTGCAACAGAAAATTTGTAAATCTGAGTTCATGAGAGTGGGTTATGGTTTTATGAGGCCAAAAAACCAAGTGAGTTTGTTGGTTCAATTTCAGTTAATTTAAAATAGTTTGACAAGTTTCCTTTTGCTTCATTTTTTGGCCATGGAGACAATGTTTACATGATTAGTATGAATCATTTTAGGTAGAGGATTTAACCTTGTTCCAATGTGCGTAGAACCATGTAAATCCCAAAATATTACTGACATACAATGATCATCAGTGAACCAAGGAATCCTGGAAACCACCCAACTCCTCATGAAGGTTGATTCACCCTACAAGTGATCAAATCCTCAATGAATAAAAGAAAACTAGTGAATCAAAGGTTCATCAAGGTTTTTATGAAGTGTTTCTTGATGACAAGAGCCAAGGTGCCAATTAATTGAGTTCAAAGGGTTGTAGTTCAAGGCTTGGTGGCTTTAATAAAATTTTCCTTTGCCAAAAGAGCCAAAATGTCAACTCCCCAAGTTCAAAGGCCTAACAAGGTTGTAAAACTGGCAATATTGTTTGAGCTAAATTTGGTGAGCTGAGAGGTGTGTTTCCCTCTCAAACCTAATTATTCACCCTCTAGAATCTGAATTGGGAAAAATTTACTGATCCAATGTTGTAAAGATGATGAACGTCGAGAAAATATACATGATCATAAGCACAAAAATTCATGATTTGATTGGACCAAAATCCACATAGTCCAGGTAACCCATGTGTCATTCAAAAACAATTTTTATTTAGATAACTGAACATTGTCCAAGTAAACTTATCATTATCATTCAAGAATAATATTTGAAAGAAGGGAAATCTCTGAAATGATCATTAGTGAACCAAGGAATCCTGGCAACTACCCAACTCCTTCTCATGAAGATTGATTCACCCTACAAGTGATCAATTCCTAAATGAATAGCAGAGAACTAGTGAATCAAAGGTTCAACAAGGTTTTTATGATGTTTTTCTTCATGACAAGAGTGAAGGTGCCAACTCATTGAGTTCAAAGGTTCTTTTTCATAAAAGTATCCATTCTCAAATCTATAGCAATAAAGTGTCTTAGTGATCCATCCCCTGCTCCCCTATTTTGAATAAGTCAAACTTTCATACTAATTCCCTTCACAATAAGAGAAAGAATCCATTCAGACTTCCAATTGTGACAAAAATCCACCATTTGTAGGAAATACACCACTCAGGAAGCCAATTGTATTTCACGTTGGCCTTTGTTTAGGCATTACACACATATGAAGTAATGAAGATCTCCCCCCTCCAGGGCTGTAGAGCACCTTGCTTCTCTCGGTGCAAAAATCATGTTCTCTTTTCCCATTCCAAATTGTGTTTGTGAGGCACAATATATGCCTAAATCATTCTCAATCATAAAAAAAATCCTAATGGCTGCGTTGTGATAATAAAAAATTTGTGAGGATGGTACGAAACTAAATCCTAATGTCTACATTGTGATGATAAAAAATTTGTTGTATTTTGCAGTTCACTGAAGGTTTGTGAGGATGATGATGAAATGAGTGTATTTTCATTTCTAACATATTCATGCCCAGGCTGAAATGCCAAGGTAGTAAGATTGAAGCAAACAAATTTGAATTAGCATATGGTGTAACTGGAAGGAAAAAAAAAAATATGCTTAGAATTGATCATTTGAAACTTACACTGCTTTCGTTCTCTTCTTTTTGTTTAATTACATGTGGAATGGTGTTTGGGGTATTCAATTCCTCCATGTTTTGTTAGTCTCTCCACTTTGAGGATTTCCAATTATAGCTATTAATGTTTCTCCATGCATGTGTTTTCTCTCCATAGTTACAACCTTAAAAACTTGTTTTATGAGCCTTTGAGTATCCACTCATATGAGACATTTATGAGCCTTAGAGTATCAACACATATGAGATACTCAGAGACTGCATTTTTTTATTTGTCAGTTGATTTGACCATGGTTTCATCAATACTTTACAATATAGTATGATTATGTTATTGCTAAACTATGACTATCCTCTTGTTCTTCATAATTATTCTTAATAATTGATCATTTTGAGGAGAATTTGTACAAAAGAAAAATCATGTTTCCTATGTATCCTAAATGGAAATTATCGTTTGTAAAGTAGGATTTCATGGGGATATGGGTACAACATGCAATGATCATCAATGAACCAAGGAATCCTAGAAACCACCCAATTACTTCTCATGAAGATTGATTCACCCTACAGTTGATCAAATCCTCAATGAATAATAGAGAACTAGTGAATCAAAAGTTCAATAAGGTTTTCATAAATTTTTTCTTCATGATAGGAGCCAAGGTGCCAACTAATTGAGTTCATAGGCTTGTAGTTCAAGGTTTGGTGGCTTTAATAAAAGTTTCCTTTGCCAAAAGAGCCAAAGTTTCAACTCCCCAAGTTCAAAGGCCTAACAAGGCTATAAAACTGGCAATATCGTTTCAGCTAAATTTGGTGAGCTCAGAGGTGTGTTTGCCTCTCAAAACCAATTATTCACCCTCTAGAATTTGAATTGGGAAAAATTTATTGATGCAATGTTGTAAAGCTGATCATCGTTGAGAAAACATCCATGAACATAAGAACAAACTTCATGATTTGATGGCACCAAAATCCACATAGTCCAAGTAACCTATCTGTCATTCAAAAAGGATTTTTATTTAGATAAATGAACATTGTCCAAGTAGACTTATCATTATCATTCAAGAAGAATTTCATAGAATGGAAAGCACTGCAAAACAAGTAATTGGTATTTCAAGCCATTATAAATATGTCCAGAACAATTGGTTAATCATGGTTTTTTTTTTTTTTTAATTCTGATCACAAAATCACAAGCAAACTATGTAAGAGCTTCTGCAGTGATATCCAAGATGCAGAAGTGGACCAAATAGATTATAAACACTACACATTTATGAAATTTTAGCAAACAGGAAGATTGCATGCCATACATCAGAAACAAGAATAGATTTTCCATTACTTGGTTGGAGTAATAATTGGTGTACTTGAAAGGGAAAATGATTGGATTTCCAAGGAATACATTTGAATTTACCAATGGAAAAACAAAACAAACATGATGACAAAGTGATGTAAAGAACACTGCAGTTACATTGCAAAATGATTTACAAAATAGAGTTCCAGAGACTAAGAGAGTGTACATTCATTACAAGTCAATGAATTCTCTCAAGTAGAATATTCAAAATACAAAAAGGAATTCAAAATTCTACACGTGTAAAGACTGCATGAGGGGAGACAGGTCACAAGTTTGTTGTTAATACTTTTGAAGCAACATCTGATAAAAATATGAAACTATGGTGATACATCAGGTGGCGGCGATGGAGGGTTGACGAAACATATGGCCACCACTAAAGTAGGCCAATTAGGCCTCTGCCCTGGAGACAAACAAGGGAACCTTCTAAGCACACATTCCAACAAAGATAATCCCAAACTCCATATATCTATAGAGCATAGAATATGCCATCACATTGTACGATGTGTGGAGAATTTTCCCTTCGGAGAATCTCCATTTCCCTCATTATTTTCTTCTGGACAACAAGCTCGTGCTTTCCCTGAATGATTTTGAGGGCATAATTTTTCCCAATCTTGGCATGATTAACCTTCTGCACCTTGCCACTGCTCCCACACCCCAAATTTTAAATCTTCTAGAGATCTTCCAGTGTAACTTCTTTAAGAGGAACACAAAGAAACTTTCAGGCACCATTCATGTTAGGGGGCTTCGGCAGTGGAAGAGGCAATGGCATTGGCTTAGAAAATGAGTCTTCCTAAGCTGGGATTGGTAGATTCAAACCCACCCTCACTTTTCTCTCCATTGAACCCATCTTCCCATTGAAATAGAAAGCTTGCCTTTGCCTCTATATACCCTCTTTCTCTCCACAACAGTATTTCACACAAGGAGAACCATCTACCTTCATTCTGCAACGCAACCCCATTGCAACCATGGTCGTCTACCTTCATTCTGCAATGCAAGCCCATTGCAAGCTATGATCGTCTACCTTCACTCTGCAATGCAAGCCTTGTACATCTACCTCAAGGGTTTGTTGGTCGAAGAAAAAGATGAATTTTAGACTATTATTGTTTCAGCTACAACTACATTTTTTATTAGCAGTAGCAAAAATTTTAACCGTTTAACATAAGATCAAACAGATCATAGTTTGACAGGTAAGTTAAGAGGAGAGTGGATTTAAGAGGGGAACACCTTACGGCGTAAAAAAGAAAGTATTAGAAGAAACATAAAA
>APFE031313821.1:82821-94688 GCA_000404065.3 Pinus taeda
AAAATTATGTAACAAAATTTTTAATTAATGAGATTCAATATCATTTTAAATTTTTTATCATACAATGACTTACTAATATCATATCATATTTTTAATTAATCAATTTAATTAAAAGGTAAAAGGGTATAAATTTTTTCAGATAAATCTCAACTTTTAATAATTAAATATAAACTAGTACATTATGGTACCAAGATAGACACTACCACCACTTTTCCACCTTTCAAAGGAATATTGTTAAGTGAGTCTAGTAATGCAGCGAAAGCTATTCCTTTGGTCCCCAAAGATGAATCTGCACTTGGTATTGATGGAAGAATATAGAGAGCCAACAAGTAGATAAATTGGACAAATACCGCCCTTAAAGGATTAGAAATGAACATGATCTAAACCTAGGATCATAAGGAATGTTTTGATTCCTTAAATATTATTGTAAAAGATGTAAATAATACGCTGAACAATGTAAATTATTCTTTTTCTGTTTTGAAAGGATTCGTTATAGAATCGTCTATTCAAATAGAAAGCATAGAAAAGAAAGTAGATTTTGAATTAAAAACTACTAACAATCTTATGGGAGAATTGGATGAGAAATTTGAAAACCTTTCCATAGCACCCAAAGATAAGCGCATTCCCTCTTCTATGCTTTTTAGCCACCCTGTAAATATCCAACATGTTGTTAAACAAGTAGAAAAATTTCCCTTTTTATTCCCAAAAGAAAAACCAGAACTACATGAGCAATCTCCTAGCATTTCACCAAAAGTCTCCTACTCATTGTTTTAAGAAGCTTTCACTAAAACTGAACATCTTGAGTCCTCTGAAAAGTATTTACTTCCCATCTATGAGGCCCTCTCAAGACAGTTTTCCAGATATCCAACCCCTGACCTAGTTTGGAAGGGTAAACTTCTAGAAACTTATACCTTTCAGACTGGCTCTTATAAAGAATGGAACATTGACAATCTCAAAACTGGTCAAATCAAGAAAATGATTGATCAAATGTTTACTAAATATAAACTTATTTGTATGTGATCCAAAACAAAATTCGAAGCCTGTAAAACAATCATGCAATGTTTTACTGGTACATTGCAAAGATGGTGGGTTGTTGAATCATCTCTTGCACTTATTACATAAATGGAAGCAAAAGTAGTTAAGGACAAAGAAGGTGATATCATCTACAATGAAGATGGTACTCCACAAAGCAAGATGATAGGAGCCCTCACCTCCTTCATTCTTGAGCACTGGTGTGGAGCCACAATTGAGATTTCTAACAAGTATGAGATGGTGTTGATGAACCTCAAGTGTAAAAAATGTCCCAATATGAAGACTTTCATCGTGATTGGACACAACGAATTTATGAAGTTAAAGAAGCCAAAGTGCATTATGGAAGTAGATCTATCTTACTGCTCTACCTTCTAAATTCATTGAGTATATCCAAAGGCAAGAAGTGTTCCAGAATTCTTTTGAAGCATACACTTAGGGCGAAATTTATTGCAACATCACCAAAGCACTGGTAGGACTTTGCACCAGCATGAGGGTGAACAAATCAATGCAAAATATGTCAAGATTGCCAGACAGTAAATCAATTTGCAGTAAGTATGTGCTTGAAATTGATGATCCAATTGTTCAGAGAAGAAACAGTAAGAAAAGTAGCAAAAAGGCCCAAAGGCAGACTACAAAAATTTAAAGGTCTGTGCTTACAGAACAAACCAGCACAAGAAAGGATCTTATAGATATGTCCCTAAAAATCATTATTATGAACCAAACAATATCCATCATAAAACACAAAGACATGATGGAATATTATGTTGGTTATGTGGCCAAAAGGGACATACAACAAATAAATTTCCTAAAGGTAAAGAATCTAATATGAATAGAGGTAAGAAATCACAATAAGTTGCCTCACAAAGGTTCTAGAAAGAGACAAGTAGGTCTCTTGGAATCACCTTCAAAGAGGAAGTCTATTTAATGAAAAATGTTTGTTACAACACTTCAGAAACAACAAGCACTACCTTCTATAATTATGATTCCAGCATTGAGCATGTCAATATACAACAATGTGAATGTATAGAATCTGAAGATTGCAACTACAATAATTCAGAGTCAGAATCAATCCTCAGTTTAGAAGAAGAGACCAAACTCAAGCCAAATAAGGAAAAAGAAAAAATTTGTATGGCACACACCATTGAAGATGATGAATCAAAGGTCTTGTCCAGCATCAAAATGTTGGCAGAAGGAGAAATGAAAGAAAAGTCGTTAGATGCTTTTCTACAAACAATGCACAAAGAACAGGGTAGCAATAGTTCAAAGAAAAATCAGGCTAAAGCTCTATTTGTAGGTGCTTCCTATGAAAAAAACACGAAATCTTTTCAAAGAAACAAGGAGCATACCAAGACAAGGTCCTTAACCTTGGGAGAAGTCAACATAGAGATATACCATCTCAAAAAAGAAGTTGCTGGCCTGAAAGCACAAATCTCTCAGATAGAAAACAAGAAGGAAGCTATTAAGAATGCTAATGTAGATATCTATGAAGACAAATCTTATTCTGGAATGTGATTTGGAGAAATGAAAATAATGACAATCCAATATCAAAAACATCATGTGTTGTTGACCATCAATATCCAAGGAGAAAAGTTCACTTTAAGAACGTTGATTGATTCAAGCACAGATATTAATGTTATTAAGACAAATATTGTCCCAGCTAAATACTAGAAGGTGGATACACGACAAGTAACTGGGGTTGGAACTCAGACTTTAAGGTATGAAGTTCCTATTGCCACCATCTGTTTGGACAAATATTGTATGAATTTAAAATTTACAGTAGGAGAAATTCCTATAGACTATATATTGGGGAATGTGTTTCTAGCAGCAATGGAACCCCATGGGTCAGCCAAATTGCTTGATGGCAAAGAAGGATTTTTAATTTCACTCCCAAATCATAAAGGATTTATAGAAACACTGACCTTACCATATATTTCTACTCCCAGAATTTCCACAATGATATAGACAATGGTGGAAATAGAACTGTCAGAGAAAAAGATTGAAGAACTGAAAGACTTTAAATCTTCAATCAGAATCAAAGAACAACTCCAACTTCCCAGAATCATACAGAAAATTACAGAGCTAAGAAAGAACCTAGAGATTGAGTGTTGTTCAAAAAACCCAAAGGATTTCTGGCATAGAAAGCAACACACAGTAGAATTTCCTTTCAAAGAAAGATATGAAGGAAAACCTTGTAAGAGTAGGTAAATTCCCATGAACAGAGACTATAAAAATCTCTTCCAAAAATAAATCTCCAGTCTTTTGCAAAGAGGACTCATTCAAGAATCCAACAGTCCCTGGAACTACTATGGATTTTATGTAAATAAGCATTCAGAACAGATTAGAGGAGTGCCCAAACTTGTTATAAATTATAAACCTCTAAAATCTCATTTAGCATATGATACTTATCCTATTCCTCATAAAGGAAGCTTAATTGCAAAAATTGCAGGAGCCAAAGTATTCTCAAAGTTTGACATGAAGTCTAGTTTTTGGCAAGTTTCTATCAAGGAAGAGGACATATTCAAACTACTTTCGGCATTCCAGCAGGGCACTATGAATGGAATGGAATGCCTTTTGTACTAAAGGATGCTCCATCTAAGTTCCAAAAAGTAATGGATCAAATTTTCAAGCCCTATTTTGAATGGCTAATCGTGTACATATATGATGTGTTAATTTTCTCCAACACCATAGATGAACATTTCAAGCATGTCCATAGGTTCACTCAAGCTGTGAAAAGAAGTGGTTTAGTTTTAAGTAAAAAGAAGATGGAATTGTTCGAGACCAAAATCAAGTTTCTAGGACATACAATAGAAGATGGCCAGATAACTTTGTAGAAGCATGCTCTAGATTTTGCTAATAAGTTCCAGATGTAATCACAGACAAAACACAATCACAGAGGTTCCTCAGTTGCTTGAATTATGTTAGTAATTTTTATAAAGGATGTGAACCAGACAGCAAGATTCTTAACCAAAGATTGAAAAAAGAGCCATCACCATGAACATATGATCACACTAAATCTGTCCAGAAAATCAAAAGAAAAGTCCATACATTGCCAATCCTCTATTTGGTAGATGAAGATCTCCCCAAAATTGTTGAGAGTGATTCTAGCAACCTTTGAGGGGGAGGAATACTAAAGAAATCCAAAGAAGGGAACGAGAAAATTGTACAATTTTCCTCAGGTACATGGAACCCAGCAGCGCAAAACTACTCCACTATCGAAAAAGAGGTAAAATATGCCTGGAACTGTATACACAAGTTTGACATACACCTTGTACATAATTGTTTTTTGCTTAGAACTGATGCTTTAGCCTTGAAAAAGGTACTAACTAAAGAAATAAAGAAGCCCGATGAAGCCAAGTTTTCCAGATGGCACACACTATTTTCTAACTTCGATTTTGAAGTTGAACATATCAAAGGAGAACAAAACTTATTGCCTCACTTCCTAAGTAGAGAATATCTAGAATACAATGACCAGTTGATGGTTATAGTAACCAAGTGGAATCCAAACACTCAGCAAGAAGAACTCCGAAACATTTCAAATGACATTCCTTGACTAGTATACACAGAACAATGGAAGCCAACATGGAAACTCAGAAACACCAAGGTCATGGATGCCAACTTGCAGCCCCACATAGACTTACAGCATCGAGTGCCTGAAAGGAAGATCTATCCAAAATCCAGAAAATGGATTCATGATATGGTCTACAAAAGATCTATACTAGCAGCAAATCTTGCAGAAGAAGCTTTACATGAAAGCTTCAAATATATAAGTGTAATTTGGACTGAAGGGAGTGATAGGACAAAGGTCTATCATAAAAATTACACCATAAACACGACACGGGACCCAAACCATTTCTCAAAATACATGTGGCCACAAAAAGATCCAGAAATATTATTTCCAGATACCATCTATAATTTCAAAGGCTACATTAATCTATGGTAGGAGATTTTATGCCAAGATGAGAAAACAGAAAACCACTACACCATTTTAAATTTGGGCCAACATTTGTAAATCAACTTTTATGGCAACTAGAATGACTGAAAACTTGGTGGATGTGGTTCGTAGTCAATAAGGCTGCTATGGATCCTAGATATTTTGAAAATTATACTCAAAGAGATTGCATGACATGTGCTCAAAATTCTCATGATTGTTTCCACTACCCTTGTAAAACCATAGCAGGTCTAAATTCATACACAGATGATTGGATAATGAAGAATTTTATGAGTGGAAACTTCCAATGGATTGTGTTAACCAAAATCAAGCATCAAATTGTCTTGGGAAAACTAGTGATTGTTAGAAGAATTTACTCAAAGGCTTGGGTCATCTATGGAGCATATGATCATCCAGCACTTGGGATATTCCCTGGTACAAACACACTAGGGACATAATTAAATATTCACGGGTTCATGTTCACTCCCGATATAAAGAATCCATAGTGTACAATAAAGTCTTGTCTCTTGACTATGATAGAGACCGGGTTTTCTTTCTTCAGATTCCCGAAAAAAATCTCCCATATATGTATAAAGAAATTATAGTTTTTATTGGATTCTCTTAAATCTCAACTTTGTATAGTTGTCTTATACTGTTCCGAGACTTGGAGCACTTCTCTGACTTTTGGTGTGATTTGATCTACATCTCGGAATTATTGTACAAAAAAAGTATGGTCTACTGAGTTGTCGAAAAGTTGTCTCCTTCTCATCCTATATAAGGAGAGGAGTAAGGCTCATTTGGGCACCCAAGTTTTGGAGTTGAGACTGAGTCTTAGAGAAATTTCTAGCTTTGTGTGTTCTGAGTCTGAGAGCTATCTCCCTACTCTGCATCTGCGAACAATCTGTTCGATCTGCTTGCATCACAGAGCAAGATCTCCTTAGAGTTGAGTTTGGAAGCTTGCGCATCAAGGCCTAAAAACCTTGGTGAGAACCTGAAGTGGCTGAACTCTATAAGTAGTGTATTTATGTTTTCATATACTTCTTCAAAGACAAAGTCTGTGTCGGGCCACGAAGCCTCTAGGTCTCATCTGCAGAAATTTCTGCTTAACAGATGATATAATTGGTAAATGCCCCCACAGTCAATCTCTGGATTGAAAAGTTAAAGATCTCAAAATTGTAACCATTTTATGAAATCAATAAAAAAAGATATTTCCAGATTTGATATACCCATTTGTGTCTTGACTCTGAGTAATACTTTTTTTTTCGAGTATTGAGTTGTTTTTGAGTAAAAATCTTCATATTTTGTGAGAGGAGAAGTTCGTTGGAGGTTCGTCGAGTTTCTAGAGATGTCCTCTCGCTAAGGCAAGGAGGTACTTGAGAGCATTGATATATGATGACATAGAGGTTCTTGTATGGGTTCGTGTATCATGGCAGAAGAAAGGAGATTTTGAATCAGCAAGCTTCAAGAACTCGGAGGAGGAAGCCCCTGCAAACAAAATTGAGTTGTCGTCTTCTCGGCATGTGGTATTGATAATCCATGGTATTGTAGCAAGGTCTATTTACAAATTAAGAATTCCATAGTAAAGTGGGGCTAAATCTTCATGGATAAGAATCTTATTCCATGTTTTTCCAAATATATATATGTTTAACTTATATGTTAGTTATTTTTATAATTAATAACAATAACAATAATTTAAAATAAAGTTATAATTTAGTTATTTTATGATATTTTTTTAGTTTTAATAATGTGAGATTATTATGAACTAAGTTCTTTGATGTTTATTATGGATTGATGCCTATTCATATGACATCATTTTTAATTATTCAATTTAATTAAAGAACACAAAATTAATAACTAAGATAAATTTTCACCTTTAATTTGTGTATATTATTATGAATATGTTAGAATATTTCATGGAGGTAAAATCCCTACCATCCATCTAATAATCATTGATAATTCAATAAAAAAAATGGAAGTCCTATTCCAAAATAAGCATGCCTATAAGCCTAATATACATGCCTATCCAATGGTAAATATGGTGGCTTTCAATATCATCCCCAAGTTTAAGTCCTAGAGACATGGCTCGTCATAATAAAGTTGGTTGAGATATATTGCATATATATAGAGAGATTGCTAATTCCCTATCAAAATTTTATCATTTAAACAAATAATGAAAATCCTATTTTAAAATAAACAAATTTATCCAAAAAAATATTTATATATTCATATGAACTATTTCCTAATTTTAAATTTAAAAGATTATCTATATTACAAATTTTATCACCTTATATTGTTAGATAAAAATATCATATAAAAGTAATAATATTATACGCAAAAGTCCATATTTTAATAATAATTACTCTAGCATCATTCTCTTCATTCTATATGAAGATGCATATATAAGAACTCTGAAATTTATTTACAAATATTTGAAATTTATATAGAGATTTAAAGGAAAATGCAATTATAAATATAATCATGCAACTTTAAAATATTGATACTTCCAAACCAAACCAATAAAACTCAAGGAATATGAATACTTGTAACATAATAAAGTTTAAAGAATAAGGTTATTAACATTGATCTTAATACTCATTTCCAGAGTAAAAAATAAAGAGTAAATATTAATTATTTTAAACTTTATATTTAAATTAAAGTAATATTAATGAGTAATGATATAATAAAAATATTTAAAGTAATTAAGGTAAATTGCTATTTATTTAAAAAATGATATATTATATTAGTAAGTATGTTGTTTGGGAATAGGTTTTTAAAATTTAATTTAATTATTAATAAATTATAAAAAAAATAGTACGGATTTAATCACTATAGATAATTTAAAATATTTTTCACAGATAAAATTGAGATTTATTTTAAAAATAATTTATTTTTTTATATTTATTTAATAAATTAATTAAATAAAAATATAATAGTGTAACATATATATATAAAATAAAATATAATTTTTTTAACTTATATTATATAAAAATGAAATGTAATTTTTTTTAACATATAATGACAATAAGGTATAATATTTTTTAACATGTAAAATTAATAAACACTAATATTGTAACAAAAAATATTCACATTTTAAAGGAAAATGCAATTATATATATAATCATGCAGATTTAGAATATTGATACTTGCAAACTGTGATATTCCGAGATAATGTAAATATTTATTTTACTACAAACCAAACAAATTGTTTACTATTTTTAATTATTAAACTATTTCTTGAATTTAGTTATGGAAAAATGAATTTTGCAGTTATTTGTAGATATTGTTTTACTTGTTAATTAGTTGTGAGAGACAATTATCTGTCTCTAACTAATTTCTTGAGGATTTACTCAAGAGAGATCAAAAGGATAGGGGTAACTGAGATCAACAGAAAGGAGTGAGCAAGAAATAAAAGAAAAGAAAGAAATAAAATTGTGCTGAGACATCAAGCAATTTGCAGTAGCTACGTTTCGTCAGGACCAGATAGCTATAAAATCATGGATTCTTGTGGTGAGAGGAGGTTCTTATGCCCAGGAACAGCTTGGGGGGAGACTTACTGATATAGTAGTCTCAAGGTTGGGAGGAAAAGCATCAAGCAGGTCTAGTTGCGAACCAATTTGGTATACAACATGAACCAGATGAGTGAGAAATCTCATTAAGATAGAAATATGATATAAATATTTTTATAAGCTAGGCCTGTCATTTAAGAGTTAAGCAGGTTAATTGGAGAGATTTTATGCAAACAGTCCATAAGTAATTTTTCCATTTATTGATATGTGGTAGATTAAATTCTTTTGCTAAGTAAAATGTACAGCCAAATATAGTAGATAAGTGATAAAGAAATTCTTGTGCTAAGTAGAATGTACATTAGAGTACAGTAGACAAGTGATCAATAATTCCTTGTGCTAAGTAAAATATACAACAAAATAAAGTAGACAAGTGATAAAGAAATCTGCTAGAATCTAGGTATATGTCTTTATTTCATGTCAACAGAGCGGACATTTAGGAAAAGATTACTGAGTCGTTGCACAGTATTAGCTAAATTACAAATAATATGCAAGAAACAATATGCTTAAACCTTATATTAGGTAACGAAGAAACCTTGAACATAGGGGTAAAATAAAAAGAAATATTCATACAGATATAAAAAAGTCAAATAAGAACTCATGGTAAATACAAAACTAGAAAGTAATTTTGCTACATAATTGTCTAAATCAACTGAGGAAAATTGGAAAAAACAGTAGAGGGGAATCAACCTAGTATGTAAAATTCGAGACAGTTATTCTACTAGAAATGATCCTATGCTCATGCATTACCAAAACCCTTACCCTCATGGGCAAGGTTAGGAATAATTATCTTCACTACTCACAGTCGAAGAGGAATTTACTTTCTCAGTTGGTACTAATACACACAAACCTACTTTAAATTTCCAAATGGAGGTGCCAAGGTAAATGCTGTAAAATGCTATATTAACTCGAAAACTGTTGAAAGCAATAGTTAAATAGTTATTCAAGATCTAAAAATTGTGCATAAAAGCATTTCTTGTAACAACAGAGCAAGGTTGTTCCAAAGGAATCAATTAAACAAAGTCAACCGGGTTTCGGTCCTCACAACTTCCTCTATTAAACTGAATACATTCCACTCGTTTAGGGCTGGCAATAATTATACTCCATAAAGATAGAAAAAAAAGTGTTGAACTAATAAGTTAAAATTTTTACAGATTAAGCCTCCCTCAGAGACTAAAATGCAACAACAAGAAACCCTTTAGAAAGAACCCTAGGCTAGATTCAAATACCTGGAAATGGGCTTGGTGCTTGGCACTGTGCACACGTGAACTGTATGAAGGCTTCCACCAGCTCTTCGACCGAGGATGTAATACCTGCAAATACCCCCACCCCAACAAGGAGGAGTAACATGGATTAAAACTCAAGCATAAACCAAAAATCCAGGTAAAAAGAAGACTGGGCATAGCAAGGTAAAAGAAAAATTATAATACTCTGAGTTACCTAAATTGAGTCGCTCATAAAAACCCTCCTTGATGTCGAATTCCTAATGGCGAAGCCAGGGAACTAGGATGTCTGTTGGAGGAGCCATAGGTGATCAAAATCCCTATCATGAGGACGAAAAAACAAGTATGGACTCAAACAACACCCCAACATCAAGCAGAAGACAGAGGGAATACCTGCCCATGGAGGACTCCTTATAAAGCGAACTCTAACCCTTCTTGTTATCGGGAAATATAGTGTCCGCTCGGAGCTGCTAGTCCCACTAAGATGGGTAGCTATCTTAGAAATAAACAAACCAAAACTACTTTCGCTTTCCTTTATGAGAAGTAGATAAGAGGGGAACTGAGGACACCAACCTCAGTCTTGCGCTTGGTTCCTTGCTTGGTTCCTCTCCCTTCTGATAGATCTTTGCCACTCCTTCTTCGCTTAACCAGCTTCAAAGAGCACCTCTGGAATCAAAGCAGCATAGTACTATCGAAGAACAGATATCTACAATCATAAACAATATAGGACCAGATATATATTGACCACACAAATGCATATATCATCAAACATACAAGAATGTGGAGGAAAACTTGAATAGCTTTATTAATAATCAAGAGTAGCAAAGAGGATTACAACCCATTGTTTTGACCCAACGTCATCCTCCCAGCATGAAATCCCTTCTTCACTTAATGAAAAGCTTAGATCACCCAACACTATGATATTTCACCAAGAAACCAACAACACTTCCTTACAAAAATACAAAATTCCAGCCTCTGGATCTCTGTGATGAGGGATCCATATATAGATGTTTGCAGGGGGTGAGTCAGCTTCCGAGTTTTTGATTAGTGTCCTCTCTCTGATAGTTCTTGGTTCCACTTGGAGATTCATGATCTCTTACTCATCCTGGGTGAATTCAGAGAGGCAAATGTCATAGGAGAAGTTTCTGGAAGATTCCATGATCATCCACCTTGCAAACTTTCTCTGCCATTTGTCTACTCTCACTCATCACACCCTACAGAAGGGCTTTCCAGTATGCGTCGCGCTTTTTGCACTGAGCAGGTGAGATGCATCGCACCCTTAGCACTGAGCAGCCTGTATGGTCCAGTTTTGACCAATTCTGAGCAGTTTTCCATGGAGAACTTCTGGGAGATGATGTAATCAGCTGAGCTTGTTCCTTTAGGGTGCGAAGCAAGACTTTTAGGGACTTAGAAGCCCTTGGTTTATGAGCATGTATGGTTGGGGTTGTAGTGCCCAAAAATATCTATAACAGTTGCCCCCTAAAGCATGAGGTCATTAATCTTTTGATGTCGAGTGAAATGCTTTATCATGAGGATCCGAAGTTTTTTCGAGCTAGAAGGTGACCTGTAATAAGATACAATACATTACATTATCTTCATAATATTTTTCATGATCTAGCTAAGGCGGGCATTCCCATGCTCAGCTTTATAAATTCATTTTCATGTACATAGGATAGACAACCGTCTGTGTAGCAGACTGGTGATTCGGACGGAGTGATCATCCTTTGATTCAGATGATCATCTATTCAGCAATGATGTACATTTGATGTCTTTATATTCCTGAATATATCGCTGCCCGAATGGATGAAACTAGATCCGAGGTCTTCAAACTCGTTCAATCTTCACTCGGAGTACAAGTCGATCCATGTGAAAGATGTTCTGGAGTCGAACATGGAAAGACATCACTTGATTACCAACCAATGATGTAAGTTGTTAACAGGCACGAGAGAATCACTAATAATGATGATGGCCCTCAAGGTACAATAGTACAATTCACATGGTGTGAAAAAGGGACTTGGCGTCGAACACCACGTAAAATATTTCGGTCGAAGGCCATTGATGTAAACCTGTCGCTGGAAGTGAGAAACTTGCCATTGAGGCATGCAAGCTTCAAAGTACTAA
>APFE031313827.1:0-23177 GCA_000404065.3 Pinus taeda
GAAGGTAGGCATGCTTTTCTTGGAGGGAATATTTTTGGAGGAAAACAACCCCAAAGTTCCCTCAAAGTAGCTTCAAAACTCACAAAACTGCATTCTATGGGGTCTATAGCTTCCCTGGCAATAAACCGGTCAGTTTATGATAGAACCGACCAGTTTGACCAGAAACTGGTCGGTTCTATCATAAACTGTTTGTTTTGGTCATGTTTTTGTGAAATTTGGGCGAATGGACCCTTTAACCTAGTTTTTTGGTTGGTTTGACCTGGTCACCTGATGGAGTGGCTGGTTTGATTGATTTCTGGTTCAAGCCGTCCAGTTTTTAAAACTATGCTCGCAACACTCGCCCAAATCCCATGCTCACAACTACAACAATCCCTGTAGTGTTAACTACGCCTCGCTCGCAAGTGTTGCTGTCACTGGAAGCTTCCCATTCCTTCTTCTTCTCCAATATCATATTCCAATCCCTCCATTATTTACGATTCTTTATATCTTCTTTCTTTAGTTCATCAAGCAATTACCAAAAGCAACAACACATAAAACAATAGACCCTAAATTTAGGCACATGGGAGGGAAAAACCCCCCTCAAGGGGAAAACCTAGTTAAGATAATTATTCCTTTCAATAGTATTCTTTGAGACTCTTCACCCTAGAGCAAGACCAAACCTTCCCTCCACACCAAGTCATCCTTGCAAAATTTCGACCTCTTCCCAACAACTTCGACTATGCAACAACTTACGACAACATACAACTTCCGACAATATTGAAACTTGGAAGACTTCAATCTCCCAATCTCGGACACAAAACAAATAGAGAGACACCAAATTTTTTATTTTCCTTGTCTCCTTAGACTTCCCCAAACTCGCATTCACTTCGGCTTCACGACAAGAGAACTTCATACTTCTTCCCAGCTACAAGAGAACTTCACACTTCTTCCCAACAACAAGATATTTTAACACTTCTTCCCTTCTACAAGAGAATTCAAACTTGTGTGAGAATGATGCTCCAAATGAATTCGATGAGCTTCCTTTTATAGTCTTGTTGTGGGGTCAAATAAGGTCCTTAGGTTGACTTGATCTTCTTCTAGGCCGACATGGTGTGGAGGTTACATAACTCATATTTGACTCAATACTTAACGTTTTTACTTGATTCAAAAGCCCAAGAAGTGTCCTTTAAATGTACAATAATTCTATAGATCTAGAATAAATCCTAGAAGTCCTCAATGGGGAATGATATAGTCATCATATATCAGAGATTCTTACTTTGACTAAGGTTTAACTCCAAAACCCTAGAATTCCAATTTCACAATTTCAACAATCTTACACAAATCTCAAATCATCATATTTTAGAGATTTTACTTTGACTAAGGTTCAATTCGAAAACCCTAGAATTCTATTTTCACAATCTCAACAATCATTAAATACATAGATCTCAGATTATTATATTACACCCATTAGACAATGTCACTACTAGGATTTCACTACAAAACCCTAGATTTTCATTTTCCAACAATCATTTAAATAAATTTCAGATTGTTATATCACATATACTAGACAATTTAACTTCATTAGGGTTTAGCTACAAAACCATAGATATCCAAATATCATCATCCTAGAATCTCAGACAAGGACTTCCATTAAATCCCTAGACTTATGACCATCAATGATTAGGTTGACACACATATCTAGGAGTTCTTACCTATCATTCATAAGCATATCATATGTCCAACAACATTAACTCATTTGACCTAGACCTAGCTAGGATTTCAACCAAAAAGACATATCTATACTTGCCTAGATTTCGTTATCATGAAAAGACATTTCATATCATGTGTTAGTCAAACCCAACTTCACAATGATCAATAAGAGTTAGACACAACCATCTTGATTACACTAGGGTTTGATGAGACAAACACACTCATACCAAGGAAAATATTTCTAAGACAAATAAGGGTCTTGCTCACACATTCCACCAAACCCAATGAGCTAGGGTTCCAATGTAGAAACATAACAAACCCAACATAAGAAAAACTTCAAAATTTTTGGATTTTAGACCTTATTATTCAACCTTAACAAGTTAGGTTTTCCTGATCATACCAATATCCCAAACATGACATCATCAATAAAATATTCAAACATCATTTCACAATATCCCTAATCAGCTTAGGGTTTCAGACATTCACATTAGCATACCCTTCGGTTAGGGTTTTCCAGAACCTATCTAGGGTTCTACATAATCATTCAACAATATGAGTGGGGTGGGTAGATTTATCAAGTGATGAATCACCCAAAGCAGGAATCACTAAGATTCAATACAACTAGTCATATCAAAGTTAGTAATAGATCATCGACTGAATGATCATTTCAATCACTGTATTTAGACCATACCTTTGTTTCTTGACTAACCTTGTTTTGAGAGATCCTCATTCTTGCAGATGTTTTCCCTAATCAAGACAATAGAGGGAGAAAGGTGATTAGTATTTAATATAATCAAAACTAAATGAGGGCATGAACCCAAAATTGGAAAGACATGAAATACTTATCTTTGGGAGTTGTTGGGGGTTCCCTCCAAAGCTTGAGGGATACCTACAAACTTATAAAAACAATACAAAAATATATTTTTCCAAAATATGTCAAAAACCTATAAAAACTAAAACATATAAAACAAGATATAAAGCTATAAGCAAAGGACTTAGTAGTTTAAGTGTTGAAGAACCAAGGGCAATTAGGTGTAGTGTGGTTCTTCTTGACTTGATAACAATTTGTGGAGTCTTTTTACTTTTTCTTGTTAGCTTAATCTTCTTCTTCTTCTTAATAATGCATATGTATGTACTTCATCAAACTGCTACCGAAAACATAAAAACAAGAACACAAGATGTTGGCTCTCTGCTAGGGCCAAAACCTCTATTCTCTTGAGAGGAGAACTCTTTGCCAAGTTTTTCTCTTATTGAAGCTTCTTTCTTGACCAATGCCAAACCCTCGACCCTTGACTAGAAGATCCTCCAAGCATAAGTCAAGTCCTTCCTTTTCTCTGTACTATGTTTTTCCCAACACTTTGTCCACCTCCTTCTAGCACTTTGTTCCCCAGCAATTTGTCCTTCTTCTGACACTTCGTTCTTCCTTCCATCGTTAGTAGATCTTCTAGAAGATATATTTTATCTTTTGTACTTAGTGATATCATTCACCTAAGGATACTCCTTTCTTCTCTTGATCATCCAAGTTCCTTCTTGATATATAGTGGTAGGCTTAGTGTGACAACACTCCAGCCCTAATTCTCGCACGTGTGAGAGGTACCCTAGAGAATTAGGGTCTTTTTCTTTTGCTAAAGAGATAGGCTTCTTCGTTTGACTTGGGAGGCCTTGTAGGCCTAGTTTCAAACCCAAACAACACTAGTTTATGGATTGTTTTCCCTGTTGTCATACCCGTGGACTTGACCATCCTTTATTCACACATGTGACTCTTTCTAGCCCTAGAAACAATCCTCTTCACTTAAAATTTTCTCCTTCTTCCTTCATTGAACTAGGAGACCTCTTCTTCGTCCTTCATTACCCTTTCTCTAACCTCTTTTCTTCACATATTTCAGAGTTGGTTGGTTGACATTGTAATGGAGTGGACAACCTCTATATATAGAGGAATGTCCCTCCTTTTATGCCAACTTGAAGATTGTTTACAGGCCAACTTGTAATGCTTACTTCAGATGACTTCTTTGGTGGTGTCACATACTTGGAGGAGACTATTTGATGGTGGCTTTTCTTTGGAGGAGACTTGAATTTGCTTGGAGGAGTATTCTTTGACTTCTATACAAACATATACTTGATGCAACATGCCCTTAAGGTCTTCAACATTTTATTTTGACTATTTTACTCACCTATAACGCTTTAACTTGTGCTAGACCTATTTCAATGAGCAAGAAACTCATAGACATATATTATAAAAATAATATTTCTTTTCTTGAATAAATACAAATGCCAAAAGTACATTTATGAAGACCGAACATAGTTACATTTCCTTCAACATTTCATCTTAACTAGGGAGGTATTCAAACAACATTACAAGGTGCTTGGTTATTATCAATCTTGAAGAATTTGCATAAGAGAAACCATATTTGCAATCAATTTTTTATAGCATCATAATAACCAACATTGTTTCCACAACAAGGCCTTGACTGACACCTCTATCTCTCAATAGATTAGAGGATAATGTTGGCAAGACCAATGAACTATAGACACCTTGGTCATTGTCTCTCAAGGTACATACCCACTTGGGTGTTCATTGTGTAGAAATTTCACCTATAGAACAAACCGATATATGCAATGTCCTAAAGAATAATACTTGTTCTACTTCTACAAAACATTAAGCGGAAGCATAATCAAATTCATGAGAAACATCAAGTAGAAACATGCATAACTGATCAAGAGAATGATCACACATAACACAAGATATATCCAGGGGAAAGCACCAGCAAAAAACCCCAACCATGTATTATCAATCAAGTGGAAATCCTCTTCACTATACAAAAAGAATTAGCTGTCAAGCTATTCAGTTCTCAATGAACTATGAAGATATGAAGATATGTCTCATGAACCAACCAAGCATATATATAAAGGCTTTACCTATGGTCCAACCCCTATTTCCTTGCGTAGTTTTCTTAGGAAATAATAGCAAAAGCATATGCAATTAATTCCAAACATACCAAGTCAACCTATGGCCCACATACACAATCCTTGAGGACACTAGTTCCTCAATCATGCAAAAACTACTTACTAGAAATAGTCAAGCATCTGATAGTACACTGTCCCACATCTTATCTCAACTGGGTCTCTGACAGAACTAACATGCAACAGTTATCCATGAGTGAATCCTCAGTTATCTAAAATAATAGTTGTCACATTCATACAAGCATTAACAAACTATATTTTATTATTTTAACAACTTGTAAAATAATCTAATTGGACTTGACTAGTTAGAACTAAGTCAACTGATTCTCTCATTATAGAACTCATACTTATTCCCTCAATTAGTGGAGGAAATTAAGGATAGATTCCTCAATCAGTAAGACAACTCATGTGCTTGCTCACAAAGACTTCAAATTCGAATTTCCTTAACTAATTAACTCAACTGAATTAATTAATTAATATTTCCAACTGCTGTTAAGATCAAAATTAATTTTACTTCCTATAGATATACTAGGGACTGCTATAAATAGGAAGGGACCGTTTCACTCTCACCCAATGTGGCCAATGACCTCACTAGCCAAACAACTATTTTTAGACATGCTATTTTTAGCAAGTCTATTTTTAGCACATTCTAAATTTAACATTTCTTGTTGCACATTTTTCAACACTCCCTCTTAACAAGAAAGGCTTTCTCTTGAACCCGATCCTGTAACTCTGGAATGTTTTGCATGCAACACATCTACCGGATCCACTTGCTCCAACAACACTTGGGACAAAAACACTCCCAACTGACCACTCTGTTGGGATAGGAACATACTTTGATGCTGAATCTCTACTTGCTGCTGACAAGTGCTCCCTCTGTGACATCTGCGATACTGCAACATCTCCATGCATCTTGCACCATTGCACACCTCTTTGTGCCACCTAGCACTGTGAAAAACACTTGTGCCTCTCGCATTGCTGCAGCCTGCTAGCTATGTGCTATCCTGGGATTCCTTGCACTGTCGCTCTCTCTGCCACTCCATCCGCATCTGTCTCTATGCAATCAGTCAGTTCCTGCTACTCCACATCGGGGCTCCTGTAGCAAAGTCTCATCCAAGAGGTTGGGTACCTCAAGGATCCTGCCCCTCCTCCTTAGGAAAATCACTCTATATCGCCCCACCTCCTACCTGGAGGTACAGCTGCATGTGATCCCTCAACCCACCTGGCTCAAAGTTTCCTCCTATTGGAGGTCTCTGCATGAGTAGATGTCTCTACTCAATCTTGACTTAGCTTCCCCTGTTGTGGCTGCTCCACAACTACCTGAAGTTGCTGCATCAATCGTGGCTCTTCCACAATCATGTGAGACTTCTTTTGGAACTGCACGTTGAGAGGTAATATACTGTCCCTCTCAACCACGAAGTCTCCATCAGTTGCCTTGCTGCTCAAGGCTTTGCATGCATCTTGAACTTCAAGAGCATGCAGGTTCTTGACTCGTGAACCAATTAGCTTCACCTGTCTAGTGATGATGTGTCTAAGGAAAACCTTTCCCTTACTGAAGACTACATCATAGCCTTTGTCTTCCAGCATCACGATCGACACCAAGTTTCTCTTCATCCTGGTACATACTTGACATCGATCAAGGTAAGGCGAGATCCATGCTCCCTCTGAAAAATAACCATGCCTACACTTGAGACACTATACTTCTCATCATTACCCATCACTATGAGTATCCAGAGATCTTTCTCCTCCAAAGTACTGAACAAACTCTTGTCGCTGGTCATGTGGAAAGAAGCTCCATTGTCAAGAAACCAACCACTTCCCACCATGGATGAAACCATGCATGCGAAGAGTGTGAAATCCAACTGAAACTTTGAAGCAAGTGCCTCACCTTTAGATCCTTCCTCGGATCCCTTCTTGGATTTCCTCCATGGACAATTTGCAGCATAATGGCTCACCTCATGACAACGAAAGCATCACACTTTCGATTTATTTACCTTCCTCCCATCATTGGAAGAATTGGATTCAGAAAGAGAAATATTCTCCTTCCCCTTCTTCGCCTTACTTTCTAAGGCACAGTTCTTCTCGTCATGCATGGATGAGGAACTGTCTCTAGTGCTCCATCTGATCTCCTCCTGCATCAAATCCGACCATAGTCGTTCCCAATCTGGCAGTTTCTCCCTTCTGTTCACCGAGTCCTGGTAGCTATGCTAGCTCTTAGGAAGGCAAAGGAGTGCTAGACTCACCATATCCTCATCTGATGTCACGACCCATACACTTGCAAGCTCATCCCTGCATGTGATGAGCTTGGTCAGATACATAGAGATCGTCTCATCCCTTTCACACTTGATCTTTCGAAGTTTGTCCTTCAGTGCTAGCTTCCTCTGATCACTACTATTATGATATAAATCTTTCAATGTTTTCCACATTGCATGCGGAGTCTCCTTCCCATGGAGGCTCGAGATAATGTGATCTCGCACTCCCTCCAAGAGAATTCTCCTAGCTCTAGCCACACACTTCCTCCATTCCACCTGCTCAGTCTTGTCAGTAGGCTTAGGGATTTCTTGATAAATGAAATCTGTAAGACCATTATCTCCCAAAACTGCCTCCATGCGATCCTTCCAAGCTATATAGCTTGAGCTACCATCAAGGGCATATTCAAGCCTAAAACCATAGAATGCCATCGATGAAATAGATGTGATAAGAACTTGAGATCTATATCAAGAATAAGAAACTTCAAATTCCTCCTGCTAGTATACTATTCTTGCTTGATCACCTGTGCTCCGATACCATGTAGAATTTTTCTACAAATCAGCTAGCTCTGATACCATGTAGAAATTTCACTTGTAGAACAAACCGATATATGCAATGTCCTAAAGCATAATACTTGTTCTACTTCTACAAAACATTAAGTAGAAGCATAATCAAATTCATGACAAACATCAAGTAGAAACATGCATAACTAATCAAGAGAAATAATCACATATAGCACAAGATATATCTAGGGGAAAGCACCAGCAAAAAACCCCAACCATGTATTATTAATCAAGTGGAAATCCTCTTCACAATACAAAAATAATTAGCTCTCACGCTATTTAGTTCTCAATGAACTATGAAGATATGAAGATATGTCTCATGAAGCAACCAAGTCCTGTATATAATGGCTTTACCTATGGTCCAATCCCTATTTCCTTGTGAAGTTTTCTTAGGAAATAATAGCAAAAGCATATGCAATTAATTCCAAACATACCAAGTCAACCTATGGTCCAACTACGCAATCCTTGAGAACACTAGTTCATCAATCATGTAAAAACTACTTACTAGAAATAGTCAAGCATCTGATAGTACAATGTCCCACATCTGATCTCAAGTGGGTCTCTAACAAAACTGACATGCAACAATTATCCATGAGTGAATCCTCAGTTATCTAAAATAATAGTTGTCACATGCATGCAAGCATTAACAAACTATATTTTATTATTTTAACAACTTGTTAAAATAATCTAACTGGACTTGACTAGTTAGAACTAAGTCAACTGATTCTCTCATTATAGAACTCATACTTACTCCCTCAATCAATGGAGGAAATTAAGGATAAATTCCTCAATCAGTGGGACAACTCATGTGCATGCTCACAGAGACTTCAAATTTGAATTTCCTTAACTGATTAACTCAACTGAATTAATTAGTTAATATTTTCAACTGCTGTTAAGACCAAAATTAATTTTACCTCCTATAGATAGACTAGGGACTGCTATAAATAGGAAGGGACCCAAAAATGCTATTTTTAAATCTGTCTATTTTTAGCAATTTCACCTCTCACCCAATGTGGCCAATGACCTCACTGGCCAAACTACTATTTTTAGACATGCTATTTTTAGCAGGTCTATTTTTAGCACATTTTGAATTTAACATTTCTTGTTGCACATTTTTCAACACATTGAGTATGATATTCTAGGACTATTCTTGTCTTGGGCTCCCAACCCTCAAAGGACATCGGTCCTCTTGTCTACTCGTCTCAGATTCCCTACACATCTTCAAAGAGTATTACCCAATCCTCCCATTCTTTCTTCCCAAGTGAAGACAAGAATGTTGTGTCTATGTTGTGTCTACATTTCCATTCATGGCCTTCATCTAGACTTACAACTGTTAGTCCTGGTTTAGTGCATGACACATCAAATGAAAAACATAATTTTCACTCTGTAATCAGGGGTGATCAAAACTCCCACTTGATCAGGGACCTGTCAGGGCTCCCTATTAACTAGGGACTCTTTCATTTATCATCAACTTTGTTATCTCAAAATCCAACCCTGGAAGGCTGCTGACCAGGAAGACCTTAAGTAACTATTTCAAACCTACTTTAGACTAAGGCTTAGCCTTCCCAACCTGAGAGGGCTCTCTCAAAGGATTAATGATCTTTGATTATGATTAAGATGGCTAACTCTTGTGAAACAAATGTAAAAATATGAGTGGTGGAAACACAATTAGAAACTATCCATTGGACTTATGGAGTTAACATCATTTCAGTATAACAATAGTATCAACCTTACATAGGAGTCAGGGCATTCGGCATTCAACACATTCAAAAAATACCAAAAACATATAGGACCACATAGTCTATGAATGTATACAGGAAGTTAGAGCACTATGAGTGAATTCTAAGTGATTACACATTCATACCACTGCAAATATTGAGAAAAGAACAACACAACACATTCTGAACATCGAATCCCTCCTAAGTCCGGAGAAGTAAAGCCAATCTTGTATTACTAAAACAGAGTCTTTACATGAAGCCAAATATCATAGTTTTTTTCAATAAATTTCCAACCTTGTGTACATTGCTCTTTCTCCTATTTATAGAATTCTTTTACAAAGCTCATATTACTCCTCCAACATGAGGGGAATTCGAATTCTACTTCTTATGACACCTATTCATACTTTAACTACCTATTAAATATAACAAACTGCTAACTAGACTTATTAGAGATCTAAGGAAAATAGGAGTCTGACTCCATATCATGCTAATTATAGCATTCATTACAATCAATTCTAGTTCTTTAACAAGTGGTCTCTTTTAGTTTAGCTGTAGTGGGTGTTTGTCGCTGCCTGCTGGTCTTTAATGTCACATCTTCTTCCTAGCTCTTGAAAAGCAGGAAACTGCCCTGTTTATCTACCTTTTGTTTTCCTCAAAGATATTCGAACTAGTGAACCATGTCCTTCCTTTTTGATTATACCAAAATATATTAGAATGCCACCTACTTGATGTGCTGTCAACCTTTTTCCATGTGTGAGAACAAGAACTCTTCCAAACTGTCTGACATATCATGAACTATGGTATTTCTGATCACTTGATAACAAAAAGTTAGGAGTTCGAATATATGTTTCTTCTCCTTGTTTCATCCCTTGTTGAATGTTGATACCTGTTACATGATCCTTGAAGGAGATTTCTTTTTCAAAAATTTTCCCTGGGTCTTTAAATTGGTTGAGAGTTTGAATTATGTAGCTACAGCAGTTTCGTAGCGCGCTATGAAACTGCTGTGCGTTAGGCATTATCTTCAGCAGTTTTGTAGCGCGCTACAAAACTGCTGTGTAATCACCAAAACACAGCCTAATATCAAAAATTTGCTATCTTGGGCCTCTTTATATTCAAACATCCTTTTCAACTGCTCCAAAACTTTTCAAAACTGAGTGAAACTATATGATTCCTCAAGAAAAATTATAACAAGGAAAAACCATCAAAATTTGGGACATAACCTTTTTTGCTGTGTGACCTCCTTAAGGAGATTTTTTCTGCTGAGCTAACTACATTTTTAAATCCTCAATTTGCTTCTTCATCATTCTGGTCCCAACTCTCAGCTTTGTATTGACCTTTCTGATGAATTGTGCGTCCTTTATTGCAGGAATAGTCCAGCTACGGAATTGAACATTAAAGTCGACCACCTCTGGTATTTGGAATGTTTGGTCTTCCCACCGAGCTTGCATTTGGTTAAAATAAGCTTCTTTAATTGCATGTTTTCTGGAGGCTTTCTTTAGCCTAGCAATTTCAAAGTTTGCCAATTCCAACTTTCTTTTCAACTCTTCAACACTATCTTCTTCCTGAAGGATAACTACTTTACCTTTATCTTTTCCTTCATGAGATTGTGTTATCTCCTCTGTTTCATCTGCTGCTGGCAGTATCTCCTGTATGTCTTTGAAATTCCTCGTTATGGGTCTTCTTGGCCTAAAGACAAATTTATCAACCGGATCATTGAACTTGAGCTTTTTCGAGGCTTTATTTCTCTTAGCCTTGTCTTTTCCTGACTCTATCACATCTGCTTGAACCAAGGGAGACTCTTCAATATCAATTGCCTGCAATATGTCGTTAAGGCTTCCCTTTGAAACCGGGGTATCTTCAGTCACCACTGCTTTGCCCTTTTCCCTAGCTAATTGGCTTCTTGTCATTCTTCTCTGGACAACTTCACTTGTGGGTGATTCAGGTGCACTTTCTTTGATTTGAATTTTCTCTTTCTGGGATTGTTGGGGTGTATCTTGGATTATCAATGACTTGGTGGGTTCCCTTACCTGTTTCCTAGTCTTCACCTTTATAAACCTCTTGGATCTTGTTTCTGCCTGATGATCACTGGTTGCTGGCAAGTCTTTTGTATTTTGAGGACTAAGACCAGTCTCGTTCTTGAAACTAGACATGAAGATGAACGTGGGCCAGTCTCTACCAACCTTCTGGAGTTCATGCAAAACAATCAACTTAACCAATCCATGGTGAAACAATGAAGTCTCACAAGCCTCTTTCCTTAATTGCACCTTATCAAACATTTTGCTTAGGCTACATAATAAGAAGAAAGGTAAATCAATAGATGTCTTCCCTGTGAAATGTAACAGAAGTTTGAAATGATATGAATACACCTTATTGTATCTCCCTTCATAGGTAAGGTACTTCTGTATGCAGGTACACAAATTGGCATACGAATCCTTGACATAACTCCTAGGAACAGACTTGTTTAAATCGGAGTAAAAGAACTCATGCTTCAGAAATTCTTTACATGGGTTCATATCGAATTTGAAAATCTTAAACCAAGTTTCTTGCCCTCTTGGAATCTCCATAACTGTGGATATTATGTCTGGTGAGACTTGCAGTTCAAGCATACCAACCTTCAAATTCAGTTATGTGAAATTCAAGGCGAATTCCTTGGTGACTTGTGCATGACCTCCCTGGAGTTTCTTGCAAAAATTCCAGCACCCAGCTTGCTTGAATGCATGCTCAACTTCTCTGTTCCTCAAGGTTATGTCTAAACCTTCAGGTTCAGTCCTTAAACACCTGCCTGACCTGTGATTCTTTCTCTCTATAGACCCCTCCATGAATCTCCAGCGGACTGATATGTTTGATGACCCGCTCTGTTTCAATCTTTGATCTCTGCCTCGCTTGATAGCTGCCTCACTTGATATGTAATGCATTCAAATTGAACATTTGTAGATTTGTCTCCTATGCAATGAATACAATCATGACTAAGACTGTGAATACCCGACTTTTCTTGGATCTTGCAATCAGAGTGTACCAGAGTACCTAGCGACTGTAATGATGGAGATAAGCGGTTAGACATGATATGTGGAGTGTATAAGCTGACAATGGATGATGCAACCATAACTGAACTTGACAGATTTGACAGTTGGGAAATATTTGCTGCGAATTGCACGAATCTCCGATTTCGAAGCGCATTCAGTGCAAAATCTGGATTATGTGCTACGAAATCACCTAAAACATGTTGCGCTGCGAAAACACCTAAAATTGAATTATGCGCTACGAAACCACCTAAAAAGCTTTGTAGCACATAATAACTTTTGAACAAAGCTGACACATGGAAATTGTGTGAATTATGAGATCAGTGATGAATGAGAATGCATAGTGGATTCCTAAGACTCAGACTCTAAGGCAAACAAAAACTCAAACCTAGACTAGCACCGAATCTTTACCATCAAACTAATGTGAGCAGTTTGGGAATTAGACTTCTTAAGTGATAACAAACTTCTTCTTCATGGGTCCTTTAATTGCTTGATCTCCTTCCTTTCTTTGATGTCATGAAGTCTTTATTTGAAATTCTTCTAGGTAGGGCACCATCCATTGATCACTTTCCTTCCTGGTTTGTCATGTCATTGCTTCCTTCGTGGAAAGTGGATTTCTTGTCATACATTAGGTTTTCTTGTCATCTGGCTACTCCTTTGTTATTTGTCCATGCTTTGGAATACTCTTCTCATGGATGCTTCGTTGTACTTGCTTGTTTACATGCTTCAACCTAGTATCCCATCATGACTTCATCCTAATATTGCTTCAACATTAAATGATGCTTTTGCTGGATGCCTTCTTCATCATGACATCTTTGTAGAATAGAATCGGTTATTTGCATCTTTCGTATCTCCAAAGCCTTCATAGGTGTCAAGGGTCCTTCCTTCCTTTGTCAGAGTTGTCTTGCCTTCTTTCGAGAGATATCTTCAATGGTTCTTTGTCAGATAGTGATTCTTTGTGATCATGGTGTTCTTCACATGCTTGATCTCTTTCTTCTTTTGCTTCTACTTGCATAGATTGGTCAACCACCTTATTCTCCTTGTGAGAGTACTTCTTTGTTACTTGCTTCCTAGACTAGTCATCATTTCTTCTTGCTTCTTGGTCAGCAATCATATACTCCTTATGTGAGCATATCCTTTTGTTTACCTCCATTGCATTGTAGTACATGCCTTCGAGCATGTCCTTGGTGAGAGAGATTCTTTCATACTTGATCATGTTATAGAACTATTCCCATGACTCAATAATATAGACATGATAACATGACTAAAATTTGATGCATACATACCTCATCTTGATTCTCCTTTGATCATCTTAGCTTCATTTGGTTGTCCTTGGTGTGGCCCTTTTTGCTTCATCTTAGCTTTCATGCATATCATCCTTTTCTTGAATCCCATGAATGGGATTCCCAATGAGACATTTTCTTTGGTTCATTGTTATTTTTTGGTATGTTATATGCTAGAGCAATTTATTTAAATTTTCATAGTTAGCAATCACATCAGCATTAAGATAAATTGCAGATAGAACACAAATATAAATTGCAGAAGACAAGCCAAGACAAGAGGACACAAGATGTGGCGCTAGCCAGGGACAAACCCCAAAATGTGTGGGGAAACCCTTTGATCAAATCTTTTTTTTATCTTCAAAGTTCAGCAGAGAAAGAGAGAGAGAGAGAGAGAGAGAGAGAGAGAGAGAGAGAGAGAGAGAGAGAGAATACAATTACAATAGACGTCAACACTTTGACTTATCTAGATCTGAGCATAGATCATTTCCTATAATGATGAGATCAGTTGAAGACATTCTGCTTCAACTGAATCTCCTAGGTGACGACTTCACCTATCCATTTCGTTCATTTGCTACACCTTACCGTCTAGCACCATCATGCTGCATCATGCATCTTCATGCTGCTCACGATCACTATGCTGCCCATACATCAAGATGTCCATGACTTCATACTTCGTGCTACTCATGCATCATCATGCTTCATGCTACCCGTGCTGCCCATGATCTCATCATGCTTCATGCTACCCATGCATCATCATGCTTCATGCTACCCATGCTCATGATCTCATTCATCATGATACTGTCCATGTCCATGATCTCATTCATTAACATGCTGCCCTTTATGACAGTAACTTCCAGCCTTGCTAACAACCCTTCAAGCTTGAAGGTTGTCTTATATGCCACACTGTCACCTACAATACTCAAAGGTTTACATGCTGTCCATCTAGCCTACCTCATGCTGTCAATAGACTTGTGACAACGTTTGAGAGGCTCAACCTTAATGAGATCAGGATTGCATCTTTGAGTTTTGATATTATAACCAAGAATTACTGCTCAGGGTATACAAGCTAGCAGGAGCTCAGATCAATACAAAAATATATAATGAACTATACGCATGCCAAAATATTCTTTGGCCTAGAACGTAGGAAAGTTCTAGCTTCATATATTGACAACGTACATGGTGCTCTCCATGCGTATGACTCTATTACAGGACTGCGTTCTTCATTATAGGACTACGTTCAAATGACATGACAACGTATCTTCATGCTATGCGTATATCATGACTGTCTTACCTTACTGCGGTAATACATGTATATTACTGTGTATATATACATTGCCATTTGCTGCGTATATGTACCTCAGTTATATTGCCATTTGTTGCATATATGTACCTCGGTTATATTGCCATTTGCAACGTATATGTACCTTGGTTATATTGCCATTTGTTGTGTATATGTATCCCGGTTATACTGCCATTTGCTGCGTATATGTATCCCTATTGCCTGCGTATACCTAGTCATTGCTAGCATATATATGAACTCATACACATCGTATTGAACAGTGTATCCATGTCCCATTGACCTGTGTATGTTTTATTGGACAGTGGAATAGGTAACTACATATACTTGCGTATATGTCTCCAGTCTACATATACCTGCGTATATGTTTCCATTTACAGCGGAATGTCCTCAAGATGAACAACGTGAATTTTCTCTTCATGAACTATGCATAGATTAGGGCCTGCATGCCTCGTATTAGGTCTCCGTCTGTTGCTCATCCTCATATGCCTGTGGTTTCCTACGGTTAGGGCATCACCCTTGGGCCAGCGTATCTTTAGTTCTCTCCTCCAGAAACCCAGACGTGGAGAGGAGATCACCTCAAGAATACTTGTGATAAATGACTTCAAATCCTCTTCTATTTATACTGAAATGTAGATGATGAATAGACACGTCTATTGGGCTTCTGAGCCTACTCAAATTGTTGGTCGGCTTGATAATAATTCCATAATCAAAATAAATTAATATCTCCATAAATACTTATCGGAATTGGATGATCTTTAGATCAATCCCACACCTTTCGACGAGAGGGATCCAATGAAAATATCAACTGTCACAAATAAGCTGACCCACATGGAGTTTGGCCCTAGTTGCCAATTTAACATTCATGAACCTTCTTTTGAAGATTCCATCATAGGATCTTAAAGACCATTGCCTTGCAAATGTTTCTTTTCTTTTGATGATGGAGGTCTTCTAAGATTCTTAATCATGATCAATTTTCTTCCATCGTGGATGAGGTCCTATACTAGGTATGCTCCTTCCACATGAATATCTTGAGCTATATCTACCATGCTTCTATATTATCAAAGATATTTCTAACCATGCATTTTGTTCTCATTATCAATGCTACTTCTACATGAGTATCTAGAACTCTATGTACTTCATGCTTATAGATTCTAGAAGATGTTTCTAGCCATGCAATTCCTACATGCTCCTATCCTACTCAAAACCTTGAAAGAAGACTTTAAGTAAAGAGTTTGACTTAGTCATAGTAGATATTCGGAGGATCTTTCTTCTTTTGCTTCTTTTCTTCTTTCACCTCTTGAGTCATGTGAGATTCCTCCCTTTTTATTTTTGTTGTTGTTGTCCTTCTTGAGCTTAAGAAAATTCCTTTTGTAGTGTCCATATTCTTGACATCCATAACATTGAATTTTGGATATATCTTTGTTGTTTGTTCTTCGTGGACCAAATTTTCCCTTTCTCTTGGCCATGTTAGCAAACGCTTGCTCCTTTGATCCCACATCTTCCTTTGCTTTAAGTTTGGTTTCCTTTGTCTTTCATAGAGACCACATTTCACTAAATGTGGTTGCTTCCTTCTTGGCATATATGCTTGATGTGAAGTTGCCCCAATCCTCAGGTAGAGCATTGAGTACTACAGTTGTCATTTCTCTGTCAAAAATGACTTCCCCAAGCCCTTGAAGTTGATCCCTCATCTCAGAGATCTTCATGAAGTAGGGATCTATTCCTTCATTTGATATCTTCATCTTGTACAATTCATTCCTTAGAGATATCACTTCTCCAGCCATGGATACTGAGAATAGATTTACTAGCTTACCATAAATTTCTTTTTATGTTTCAAATTTTGAGACATAAGGAATGAGAGAGTCCTTGATAGATTCTATTAGAATCCTTTGAGATCTTGTTTCATCCTTATTAAACTTGGCTAAGGCTTGAGTTTGTTCCTTAGCAGGGATAGTGATATCCCCTTTGACTTGTCCTAGAAGTTCATTCTCTTTGAGAAGTAAATCAATCCTCTTCTTCCATGCAAGAAAGTTATTGGTACCTACCAATTTGTTGCTTTCCTTGCAAAAAAACATTGATGTATATTCATGAGGGGATATATAGTTACTTGATAGATTTTGAAATGTAGTTGACTTCTTTTCTCCTTGAAGTCTTGATGCTTGCTTTCCTTGAATCTTGATGTTCCTCAAGATGTCTTCTCCAAGTAGGCTTGCTTGATGATGAGAATTGTTTGATGATTTGTGGCTTGATGTAGGTCCCTCTTTGATCTTCTTTTCTTTATAGGTTACTTTATATAAGGCTCTTCTTCTAGCTTTGTAGTCTCCCTTGATGAATGATAGATGATATACTTAACAATTTGTGGAGTTTTTTTATATTTTCTTGTTAGCTTAATCTTCTTCTTCTTCTTATTAATGCATGTGTGTGTACTTCATCAATCCGCTACCAAAAACAGAAAAATAAGAACACAAGATGTTGGCTCTCTGCCAAGACCAAAACCTCTCTTATCTTGAGAGGAAAACCATTCGGTAAGTTTTTATGTTATTTAAACTTCTTTCTTGATCAATGCCAAACCATAGACCCTCGACTAGAAGATCCTCCAAGAAAAATTCAAGTCCTTCCTTTTCTCTGCAGTATGTTTTTCTCGATACTTTTTCCAACTCCTTCTGGCACTTCGTTCCTCGACACTTCTTCCTTCTTTCGACACATTTTTCTTCCTTCCACTGTTAGTAGATCTTCTAGAAGAGATGTTTTATCTTTTGTACTTCGTGATATCCTTCACCTAAAGATACTCCTTTCTTCTCTTGATCATCCGAGTTACTTCTTGATATATAGTGGTAGGCTTAGTGTGACAACCTTTAGCCCTAATTCTCACACATGTGAGAGGTACCCTAGAGAATTAGGGTCATTTTCCTTCGCTAGAGAGATAGGCTTCTTCATTTGACTTGGGAGGCCTTGTAGGCCTAGTTTCAAACCCAAACAACACTGCTTTGGATTGTTTGTCCCTGCTAACATACTCACAGACTTGACCACCCTTTCTTTGCATGTTGACTATTTCTAGGCCTAGAAACAACCCTCTTCACTTCAACTTTTCTCCTCCTTCCTTCACTACACTAGGAGACCTCTTCTTTGTCCTTCGTTACCCTTTCTCTATCCTCTTCTCTTTGTAGATTTTAGAGCTGCTTGGTTGATGCTATAATGGAGTGGAAATCCTCTATATATAAAGGACTGTCTGTCCTTTTAGGCCGACTAGAAGGCCAAATTGAAGATTGTTTGCAAACCGACTTGTTATGCTTACTTTGGATGGCTTCTTTGGTGGTGTCACATACTTGGAGGAGACTCTTTGATGGTGCCTTTTCTTTGGAGGAGACTCGACTTTTCTTGGAGGAGTATTCTTTGACTTCTATACAAACATATACATGATGTAACATGCCCTTAAGGTATTGAACGTTTTCTCTTAACTATTTGACTCACTTATATCACTTTAACTTGTGTTAGGCCTATTTCAATGAGAAAGAAACTCATTGATACATATTATAAAAATAATATTTCTTTTCTTGAATAAATACAAATATCAAAAGTACATTTATGAAGAGCAAACCTAGTTACATTTCCTTCAACACCAAGCCCTAATGTCGAGTTCTTCGGCCTTGACTTTCTTTGAGTCTCCTTCCATAGCAAGGTTGGATTGATCCCTTCCTCTCTTCTTATTCTTTGGATTCTCGAGACAATCACTTTTGTAGTGACCCTTCTTATGACATTGATAGCACTCTATCTTGGACATGTCAACTTTCTTCCTCGGTCCCTTCGATCTATTTCCTTTATGATGAGCAACATAAGCATTTGATACTCCTTCAGGATTGGAAACTATTGAGATCCTTAATTCTTCTTGAATATAGGCGAGTCCATAATCCTTCAAAGGTGGGAGATATCTTGCAACTGTTGAGACCTACAACAAATGTACTCGAAGAGGGTGGCAAAAATAGAGTAGTGATCACAAGTTATTTGTTCGGAAGAATCTCATCAATGGCTATGAGATCATACCTGATTCTAGCTATCTTCACAAAGAAGGTTGCCATAATATATTCGTTAGTCATCTTCGTAGTGAGTCAGCTCATTCTTCAAACTTGATACTTGTCCAATGTTCTTTATAGTAAATAACTTCGATAAGGCTTCATACATTTCTTTGTTGGAAATACTGAGAGAGGGGTTGAATCAATATTTCTTAGCAATCAACACTTTTAAATATTTTTAGAGCATTAGTTAATATTCAATTAGTAATAATGTTTATGCAGTAATAAGAGTAAATAAAAGAACATAGTAGGCACAAGAATTTTAGGTGGAAAACCCCCTTCTGGTCAAAAACCACCGAACGCTTTTCTAATAAATTATTTAATCTTCAACCCCAACTGAAATGAAAGCAACAACTTCCTAGAATTCTAGAAAAGCATTCTTCTCCATCTCCCACTGGAACGACGCCCTAACGCCCTGGATTCTTCAGTAATCAATTGATTGGATGTCCCAACACCTTAGCGAGCCACAACTCGCCCTAGAACCACCCTACCACCCCATGAAGACAAAAAATAAATACAAAAGTGCGGACTCCTGTACCAGGGACAACGATCCATGATACAATATGATTTACAATGATTTGCATCAAACACCCAATCACACTATGACCTACAACCCAACCATGACATCCTCCCAATAATGCCTTTTCGACTCTAGGCACATTGACTCTTTTAAAATAATGACTCTTCCAATGATGACACTTTTACAAATGACTCTTTTACAAATTCACAATGATGACTGTTGGCCTTGACACTTCTTCACAATATACGAATGGCTGTCATGTCTTCAAAGGATGTCCTGTTGCAATGTTTCCTTTGATTTGATACTTCTGCTCTTGAATTCTTGCTTGAAGTTTTACTTGAATCTTCTTCTACCTGCATGCAAAATTTTCCTTGCAAAACCAATCCCAACACAAAACAAAATACCCTTCAACTTACCTCTACCTGCAAAACACATGTAAGTGCATAATAATGAATAAATAAAAACAAAAATTACAGTGCGTACCTGAAGTGTGCTTGTCACTTTTGTTGTTGACTTGTTGCAATAGTAGACAAAGACTCCCACTCTTGATATAACCTAGGACTCCATGGAAGACTATATCCAAAACTGACCTAAAGATATATACAATAAAAAGTAATGACAGACCCTAGACTTGTGATGGTCCAAGTTCTAAGTACAACAACAAAGACCATTCTATAAACTATGACAAGACAAGTAACATGTACTTACAACATCATATAGATTTAATAAACTTGGTGTAGCATCTAGAATATGTAGCATAAAATGTGTAATATCAAGAATAGGACATCCGAAAAATAATTGTGACATATACAGACATAGGGATATCATTGAGACCCTATATATACCTACATTGCCCTACAAAAACATATGTTAGAGATGATACTAAAAATTCAAATGTAAACACTTAATCATACATACCTTTCTGTACGAGACTTACTCTTGACTATTTATGTGTGGTCCTTACTGTAGTGATCTTTGAATGCATGCTTTTTCTTTCCTTCTAGGAGCTCGATATTGAATCGGTTGTATCTATGTCATTTCATATCTCCAGGGTCTAAAATTTCATCCTGTGGTAGCCTTCTGAGTCCTCTTTGCAAAACCATAGGTCTGATCAAGATTGGATTCTTCAAGAAATAGTTATGCCCAATCTGCCACGATGACCTGATTATAGCCTAGTTTAGTAGAGAGAACTTGTACAAAGTTCCACGTGTCATTGTTGCAACCTTCAGCCCTGAAAATGCTGCTCAAAAACTATAGTCCATCCTCTTTCTGTCAATATTTACGAAATTTGAATCGAATGCTCAGAGAGAAAGTTATGACGATTCTCCCAACGTCACTTGTTTGACATGGAATTCGGGAGGTTGCAAAAACCCTAACTTCCTTAGATCATATCTCCGAAAATATAGCGAACCAAGATCTAAAATTTAGTCAGTGGTTCATCAAGATTTTAGCTCAAATGGGTTTTCATTTTAGCTTCTGAAGCTTCGCAGAATTTTTTTTATAGTGCAAATGCCACAATGACCTGTTTGAAGCCACAAAATCCCTACAAGGGGAGGATATGAGGGTCATTTGTTAGGATATTCTGACGCATAGGAAATAGTTAAGTATAACTTGGTCTAGTGTAGAGTTATATAAAGTGTGTTTCTTTACTATGTACTTTTGTAATTTACAATCCGACGGTCACAATAAGTAGTGATCCGATGGTTCATTCTCTCCTCGGTATTACCGACACTTGATCCGTGGCTTAGCACCTCATTGGTCTATGATCTCTATTTAAAGAGCATGGAGGTCATTTGTAGGGTAACCGTTCATGATAGAAGCTTATGTAAATTTTCATTCTTTTATTAATAAATTTCCTGAATTGGCCGTGTTGGCTCAGGCGGTGCACTGTTTCCCTCTTTGAGGGTTTTAACCACGTCAACAATACTGGTGTATTGATGTGTGATCTATTTGTGAGAGGTGTCTTTTGGTGTTCTATCTGAGGAACTTACCCTGTAAATTCCTACATGGTATCAGAGCTATTTGAGCGCTGCATCCATTGGTGATCCAAATATGAAGCCGGTAGAACTGCATTGGACTGCAGTTTCCTAGATCTATTGTTTTTGATTGCTTTCGAGCCAGAGAGGATTGCTCTATTGTGTTAGGAGCATCTGTTCCAGTGAGGAACCCCTTTCGTTTCACACGAAAAGGTTTCTGGTAGCCCTAGCTACGTCATTTTTAAGATCTGGAGGTATACAATGTTTATTTGCAGTTTCTAGTTATTTTCTCTCTGTATATTTTGGTTTATTTAGCTCTTTGTTTTTTTTATTATCGGATCTATACCTTTCATTTCTGCATATGATCTTTGCCCCGCAACTCTATGCGATCTGGGCAAATCAGAAACATAAAGGAATGATTTTTCTCATGCGTATGCTCTTTTCCGCCGAGCCTTAGTGTGGTCTTGAAAATTCAGAAACATTGAGGAAAATATTTAATTTCCGGCTAAAGCTAACTTTAAGCCATAAGGTTTGTTTTTTGGTATGTCCGTGTTGGTTTTTGTGTTTTTTGTTTTATAGGGAAAGAAGAGTTTTTTCAAGTAAGCACATAGCCCAAAGTTTTAGTGACTAAAAAAAAAAAATCCTTCCTCTTTTCCAAAAATTACTAAACTTTTAATCTAGCTCACTTGGTCCAAAGCTACTTTATGAGAGTAGAGGTCTTGAGTTGAAGTCTTCTTTTTGTTGAGCTAATTAGATTAAGTTTGGAAAGGGGGTGGATTTTTTTTTTAATATAACATTATCATTCATTTTCGCACATTCCCGTATTTCGTCAGCATCTTCATCAACTTTTCTTCAAAAAGCCATAACTTCTTCATCCGAAAGCCGTTTTTTGAACCAGCCTAATTTTTCGAGATATTTCCATTGGAACGCTTAGTTTCAGCATCTATAGCTTTAGTTTCTGTTAAAATGGAAAGTCCATGCCAAGTTATTCTTGACAACACCAACTACTTCCAATGGTGATCTTACATTGTGGATTTACTTAGATGTAAAGGTCTTTACAGAATAGCCTCAGGCCAAGAAACCAAATCGAAAGATGAAGATAAGGCAACCAAATGGGAAAATAGGCAAGATCAAGCATGTGGGTTGATAGGGATGTCTATTTCTCCAAACCTTAGATTCCATATCGGAGAACTTGATACTCCTAATGAAGCAATGAAACAGATCACTAAAGCTTTTGGAATTAAAAATGAACTTAGAGCCCATCAACTCGAAAATGAGTTGCTTACATTGGACCCCAATAATTTTTCTTCCATTGAAGATTTTCTGTCCAAGTTCAAAACCCTTAGACTTCTCTTGGAAGGTGTTACGGTTAAGAAAGAAGATGGTAACCTTATCTATTCCATTCTTACTAAGTTGGGACCAACCTACTCTGTGTTTGTTTCCACCTTCCATTCTACAAGAGAAGCCTTCATTTCTCAAGGACAATACTACAAGTCCCCTTCCTTTGATTCCTTTTGTGATTCTTTAATAAGAGAACAAGAAAAACTCTTACACCTTGGTCTTCTTAATCTTGGAAACTCTTCTAATAAAGTGTTAGCCGCCCAGCAACAACCAAATTCAAAGAATCCTAAGAATTTGTATCCTAAAAGGAATGGTCCTAAACGAAACAAGGGTCCTAAGCATTTCAGCCTCAAAATGAAAAATAATTTCAACAAAATGATAAGGCAAATAAAAACAAAGGGAAGAAGACTGATAGACATTGCCACTTTTGTAATCGAGATGGCCACTTAGAATCCAAATGCTTTAAGAAGATGGAAGCCTTGAAAGCAG
>APFE031313827.1:23197-73638 GCA_000404065.3 Pinus taeda
GCATAACATCCATTTGGAGCACTCTTCAACTTCAACTTCATCTTAAGGAATGGCACTTTCTGCATGTGGTTGTCAAGCATCTCGGTCTGGCTATGCACTAAATGTGTCTTCTTCCTCTCATTCTCATGAGTGGCTCATTGATTCTGGAGCCTCTTATCACATGGCCAAAAACAAAGCCATGTTTTCTTCTTTAAATGATTGTAACATCAAAAATATATATGTTGGTGATGATAGATCTCTTAGTGTTGTAGGGATTGGAACTGTTCATATAGACAATGGTCAATTTAATGATGTATTATGTGTTCCAACCTCATCTTGCAACCTTCTATCTGTATATCAGATAACTCATTCAGGTGAAGGTAAAATCATTGAATTTTCACCTCATGATGTTGTAATTAAGGACCTAAGAGATCCTAGAAATATTTTAGCTACTGGCATTGCTGATGATTCTACAAGGTTGTATAAGTTTAACAACTTTGGGTCATCAAATCTTCCCTCGGAATTTGTTGCTCATAACAATGAAGTGAGTAAACTTTGGCATGAGCGATTTGGTTAATTAAACTATCGCTCCCTTCAGAATCTATGTAAAGAAAATATGGTGACAGGTCTTCCAATGGTATCTTGCAGAGATGGTGTTTGTTCCGGATGTGTACTCAGAAAACATCATCGAGATAGTTTTGAAAAACGTGCCTCTTAGCACGCCTTAGCCCCTTTACAACTTGTGCATAGTGATTTATGTGGTCCACTTAAAATTGTTTCATTCTCTGGCTACAAGTATTTCTTAACTTTCATTGATGATTTCTCCAGACGCACTTGGGTATACTTCTTAAAACTCAAGAGTGAAGTATTTAACATGTTTTTTCCCTTTAAGGCCTTTGTTGAAAAACAATTTGGACATCAAATTCCTAAGCTAAGATCTGATAATGGTGGAGAATATGTCAACAACAAATTCATCAACTTTTGCACTGAGAATAGAATTCAAATGCAACATACTGTCCATATACTCCACAACAAAATGGTGTGGCTGAAAGGAAGAATCACACCTTAAAGGAAATGGCTAATTGTATGCTTCAATTTAAAGGACTTAGTCTTAATTTTTGGGAAGAAGCAATTAACTGTGCAAATTGCATAATAAATCGCACTCCTACTAAGGTTTTAAAGAATATCACTCCAGAAGAAGCATGGAGCTCAATTAAACCAAATGTAAGTCACTTTTGTGTTTTTGGAAGTCAAGCATGGGCCCATATTCTAGATGAGAAACATAAAGCTTTAGAACCTAAGAATGAAAAATGTATTTTTGTTGGATATTCTGAAGATGTCTAAGGATATAGACTTATTCCACTTAAGTCCAAACATGTTATCATTAGAAGAGATGTAAAGTTTGTTGAAAATACATCGGCCTACGAGCCTAGTTTGGCGGATGTGCCACCTCTCTCTGTCTCTTCTTCTTTTGAAAATATTTCTTCTTCAGATGATGAAAGCGAGGATGAAAATCTGCCCCCACCTTCTTAGGATCCTTTTCAGCTCCTCAACTTCCTAAATGGGTCCGTACTACTCGGGATGTAGCAGGCGCTCTTGCCGGTGATCCTGCAGATCAACGACGTACACTTTCTCAGTTTGATAGAGGCTCTTCTTTACTGGCTCAAGCTTCAATGCATTATGATCCTGACACCATTGCAGAAGCTTCAGGCCATCTAGATTGGGATGCAACTATGAATGAAGAATATCGTTCATTATTGGCAAATGATACATGGGATATTGTTCCTCTACCAAAGGGACGAAAACTTGTTAGATGCAAATGGTTGTATAGAACCAAGTATGGACCAGATGGGAAAGTTGATAAAAATAAAGCTTGTCTTGTTGCTAAGGGTTTTTCACAAGTTGAAGGCATTGACTATACTGAAACCTTCTCCCCTGTTGCCAAAATGAACTCTATCCACCTTATTCTTTCCCTTGCTGCCTCTTTCAAATGGGAAGTCCATTAGATGGATGTTAAATCTGCCTTCTTGCATGGGGACTTGCATGAAGAAATCTATATGGAACAACCTACTGGCTTTATACAACCAAAATCCAGCCTTATATGTCATCTTAAGAAATCCCTTTATGGTCTCAAGCAGGCTCCTTGGGCTTGGTATGCGAAAATGGATAGCTTTCTTTTAGAAATTGGCTTTTTTAGGTGTCATTTTGACAATACTGTCTACACCAAGAAAGTGGGAAAGTCTCTTATCATTCTTGTTCTTTATGTTTATGATCTTATCTTCATTGGTAGTGATCCCAACCTTATAAACCATGTGAAGTGCAACCTTAAAAGGAAATTTGAAATGACAGACTTAGGACACTTGCATTATTTTCTTGGTCTTCAAGTCTTGCAATCCAAGGAAGGTATTTCTCTTTCCCAGTCCAAGTATGCCTGTGATCTTCTATGCCATTTTCACATGGAAGACTGTAAGCTAGCCCCTTCTCCCTTTCAGTTTGGAGCCAAACTTCCAGTCACTTGTACTTCCCCTAAAGTTGATGCTACCTTATACCGTCAACTTGTAGGAAAAATTTTGTATCTGACCCATACTCGTCTTGACCTTTCCTTTGCTATTGGCCTTATTGCTCGGTTTATGCAAAACCCACATGAAAGTCATTGGAAAGCAGCTAAAAGAATACTTCGTTATGTTTGAGGTACAGTCCAATTTGGTATTCATTACAGTGCAAAAGCATCTCCTCTATTGGTTGGTTTCACTGATTCTGATTGGGCTAGTGACCCTGATGATCAGAAGTTTACTACAGGTTATGTGTTCACTCTTGGTTCAAGAACTATTACATGGGCTTGTAAGAAACAAAGTGCCATTTCTATTTCTTCAGTAGAAGCGGAGTATCATGGTGCTGTAGAAGCTAGTAAGAAAGCCCCGTGGCTTCATCAGATCCTATTAGAGTTTGGCTTTCAGCAATAGCATCCGACTACACTTTGGTGTGATAATAAAAGTGCCATTCAACTATGCAAAGATCCAATCCAACATCAGCGCAACAAACACATTGAACTGCACATGCACTTCATCGAAAATCTCATTCATGACCATGTTCTTGAAGTGCAATATTGTTCAACAGATGATCAAGTTGCAAACATCTTTACAAAGGTTCTCACAGGCGCGAGGTTTACTAAACTTCAATTTATGGTTGGAGTTCAGGAAGTTGTCACTAAGGGGGAAATAGGCTCCAATGCCTCCTTCCTTCTCCTATTCTGTCATATTTGTACATCCTTCAATCCTATCCCAAGTTGTTCTTAAGGGGGGAGGTTAGGATATTCCGACACAGGAAATAGTTAAGTATAACTTGGTCTAGTGTAGTGTTAGGTAAAGTGTGTTTCTTTACTATGTACTTTTGTAACTTACAATCCGATGGTCACAATATGTAGTGATCTGACGGTTCATTTTCTCCTCGGTATTACTAACGCTTGATCTGTAGCTTACCACCCGATTGGTCCATGATCTCTATTTAAAGAGAAAGGAGGGTCATTTGTAGGGTAACTGTTCATGAGAGAAGCTTATGTAAATTTTCATTCTTTTATTAATAATTTTCCTGAAGTGGTCGCGTTGGCTCAGGCCATGGACTATTTCTCTCTTTGAGGGTTTTAAACACGTCAACAATACTAGTGTATTGATCTGTGTTTTGTTTGTGAGTGGTATCCTTTAGTGTTCTGTTTGAATAACTTACCCTGTAAATTCCTACATCGTTATTTATATGAATGTCTTGAGTTGAGAGGGTCCTCAACAAGTGAACGTTGGAGGGATTTTAGGAGAAAAAAACGATTATTAATTATTGACTATTCAATGACCACAACCAATTAGGAGTGCCATGCCACAACCCCATAGGATTTTAACCCACTAATTGGGTTTACTAACTACAAACGCAAATAACTCTCAGACTGTGAAGAATTGGGAGGTGTACCATATATCAATGGAAACATCTTGATGATTAGAATCCATCGAGAAGATCTTTGACGCAAAATAATATGAGTTGTCAAGTCAAAATTCCCTTGCAAGATTGGGGTAGCCCTAGGTGCTACTTGGGTTGACATCAATCACAACCACTGATCAACAATATCCCCCTTTGGCATTGATGGCAACAAAATTACCCCCCCTGCGATCATGACACCTCTTCATACTGCCTTCTCTCCCCCTTTTTTCATCAATGGCAAAGGGTAACTCCCCCTGACAAACAACCATCCTATGGACCTGTACACACCTCCACTCCCCCTTTCTACTCGAGTAGATAAGAGAAAGAGTCTAATGAAAACTTGGGAGAATCCCAAGGTTTGGCGAAGATACTCAAATGCTTCACGAGGTAATGGTTTGGTAAAGATGTTAGCAATTTGTTGCTTTGTGCCAACATATTCAAGCTTTATATTCCTTTCAGCGACCTGCTCTTTAACAAAATGATTTATTCGGAATGGGCTTCATTTTGGAATGCATCATAGGGTTCTTGGAGATATTGATGGCACTGGTGTTATCGCAAAAGATGGGAATATGCTCATAAAACTTGACTTGAAGATCTTGCAAAGTTTGCTCCATCCAGAGAGCTTGTGTACAACAAGCTACTGCCACGATCTATTTTGCTTCTACTGTGGATAACGAGATTGAAGACTGCTTTTTACTTAAACATGAAACAAGACAACCACCTAGATAGAATGTTGCTCTGCTGGTACTGTTATGATCATCAACACTTCCTGCCCAATCTGCATATGTATAAGCTTGGATAACCAGATCATTTCTTTTGGGATACCATAGACCATATTCCACTGTTCCCTTAAGATATCGAAGAATTATTTTGACGACAATAATATGAGATTCCTTTGGTGCTACTTGGAATCTTTCTACTTGTCAAACTGCTTGCATCACATTAGGTCAGGAGGTTGTCACATATAGGAGACTATACCAATCATGGATCTATACAACCTTTGGTCCACATCCTTTGGAAAATATTCTAAGCTTAACTTGCAACCTATTATCATGGGGGTAAGGATTGGCTTGCAATCTTCAATCTGGAATTTTTTGACCATTTCCATGATGTACTTGGTTTGATATATGAATATTTCTTTATCGTGCTGAGAAATCTGAAGCCCTAAAAAGTATTTTAGTTCGCCAATCATAGACATTTCAAACTCACTTTGCATTTTTGTGGCAAAGTCTTTAATTAATCTGTCATCACTGCTTCCAAAGATTATATCATCAACATATACTTCGATAATTGTTAGGTTATCTTGACCCACTTTCAAATAAATATTGTTGTCAGTGCTTCCTTTATTGAATCCCTGTTGATGTAGATGTCTGTCAAGATAAGCATACCAATCCATAGGAGGTTGTTTGAGACCATATAGAACCTTCTTTAATATGCAGACGTAGTCTTCTTTCCCAGAGAGCAGAAAACCTTTGTGTTTTTAAATGTAAACTTCTTCCTCCAATTAACCATTTAGAAAATCTAACTTAACATCCATTTGGTACACCTTCATTTTTCTCGATCAAGAATATGTGAGAAACATCCTGATAGATTCCGTTTTGGCAATGGGAGAAAATGTTTCTTCAAAATCGATTCCTTCAACTTGGCATATCCTTTACAGACTAATCTTGCCTTGTTCCTGGTAACCTGTAATCCTTCAACTGTTTTTCTCTCCCTGAACTTGTAATGAAACTGCCATCTTGTTCAAACTACCTTCCTGTCAATCGTAGACTTGTTCCATATACTACTGCATAGAAGCCTCCTCTACAAACATTAAGGAGTCAACAAGCCAGATTGTTCAAAATAGTGAATCACCTAACATGCCATCTTGACTTGAGTCATTATCTGAAGCAACTGCTAATTCCTCTTGACCTTTTGCTTTTACAAATCCTAAAAGCATAATTGTTGAAACCTTGTTATCTGCTTTGTCTTCCTGTACCTGTTTCCTTTTCCAGACCTTCTTATTCCTGCAATCTCGAGCCATGTGCCCATAGTTATGACACTTGAAGCATTCAATGTTGTCCATAGGTGATTCCATATGATATCTGCAACCGCGAGCGCTATGGCCATAGTTATGGCATTCAAAGCATTCAATGTTTGGCCCATCTAGCACGTATTCTCTTCTGACAAAATTATTGTGGAACCTGTCTCATGATCCTGCAAACTTGCTTCTAGAGTTTTGTAGATAATTATTGTACCTGTCGAAAACTTCACAATCCATAGCCATATGTCTATAGTTAGCACATAAATCACTAACCATTAAATAAATGTGCATACCTGAATGGTTTATTCGAATGTGATGGTCCTTAATAGTTGTACCTGGAAGATTTTTCATTCTTCTTTGGAGACGGTGTTGTGGTTTGTTGTGGTCCTTCATGCTTGATTGCTTTGGTATTATTCTTTGGAGTTGCAACATTCTTCTTTCGATTTTTAGTTTGTTTAACTTACTTCTTAGAATCATCCTACGAAGATGTGGAGCTTGTACCTTCATAAACTGGAGCTTTACCATCTTTAATTGCCTTCAATTTTGCTTCTTCATATGTCTTATCTTGTATGTGTTCTTTTTGCGATCCCTTTAGTTTGTTGATCTCATCATGGGTTCCATCAAGTTCTTCTATCTTTTGAGCAAGATATTCTTGAAACCATCTTTTCAAGATCTTCCTTATTTTTTCTACCTCCTCAACCTGTAGCTTGAGAAGAGTGGTCTTCTCTACTTCTCTGTTGAGAACTTGTATCTGTTGCTTCTACTTCTCATTTTCAATCCTTAGCCTGCTTATTTATACTAAAGATGTTTCTAATTCCTTTTGCTTTTGTTCAATAGAAGATATGTATCTTTGATCAGATTCCTCCCTTTCAATTTCTGCTTCTTGCATTTGTTGTGTGATCCTACTAATCTTTGTAAATGATGTGTCGAGTTCTTGTTGCTTCTGTTGGACTTCTCTCTTGAGGTTTTGTGTTGCTGTATTCTTGATTTCTTCCAATTGAGTTCTAAGACTACTAATAATCTTCTCAGACTCTTCATTTTCTTTGATGATTTCTTTTGTTGTCATCAATTCTGGTTCCAAAAGTCTTGTCTTTTCCTTTTGACTTTTGAGTTCCTTTATCACCTTGATCACTTGATTTTGAAACTCTATTTTACTTATTTCCCCCATTTCTTCATCATAATTAGAAGGATCTGAATTTTCAATAACATCTTGAATTGATTGCTTTGTTGAATAGAGATTATGAGGCTTTTCCCAAAGAGATTTAGCTATTGAACATTGAACAACTTTTGTTTTCACAAAATTTGGCAAAACATTCAAAATTACATTCATGGCCTTTCAATTATACCTTTTAGCTTCGTCGGTAGATGTGTCTCCAGAAATAATTAATTCCCATACTCCATGTGCTTGTAAATGTACTTTGATCTTGAATTCCCATATCCAGTATTTATCTGCATCAAAATCAGGGGTTGGTACACAATACTCACTTTCTTCTTATTTTGTTGTACCTGTACCTTCCTTTGAAATCCTTGTAACCTGCTTTTTCGACTTTCCCATCTTTATGCTCTGAAAATTGACTTCTAGCGGTTAAGCTATTACTGAAGGAACCAAGCTCTGATACCAATTGTTGGAAATACTAGGGGGGGGTGAATCACTATTTCTTAGCAATTAGCACTTTTAAATCTTTTTAGAGCAATGGTTAATCTTCAATTATTAATAATGTTTATGTAGTAATAACAGTAAATAAAAGAACACAATAGGCACATGAATTTTAGGTGGAAAACTCCCTCTAGGTTAAAAACCACCGAATGCTTTTCTAATAAATTCTTTAATCTTCAACCCCAACTAAAATGAAAGAAACAACTTCCTAGAATTCTAGAAAAGCATTCTGATCCAGCTCTGATTGGAAGGATGCCCCAACACCCTGGTTTCTTTAGTAATCAATTGAATGGATGTCCCAACACCCTAGTGAGCCACAACTCACCCTAGAACTACCCTACCACCCTGAAGTGTTCACAGGTCCCAACTTGTAAACGACTTCATTCACCTACCTAGCACCACCCTACCACCCCATAAAGGCAAAAATTAAATAAAAATGTGTGGACTCCCATACCAGGGACAATGATCCACAATAAAATATGATTTGCAATGATTTGGACCAAACACCCAATCACACTATGACCTGCAACCCAACCATGACATCATCCCAACAAAGACTCCTATACCTCCCAATAATGCCTTTTTGACTCTAGGAAGATTGACTCTTTTACAATAATGACTCTTCCAATGATGACACTTTTACAAATGACTCTTTTACAATAATGACTCTTCCAATGATGACACTTTTACAAATGACTCTTTTACAACTTTACAATGATGACTCTTGGCCTTGACACTTCTTCACAATATACAAATGGTTGTTAGGTCTTCAAAGGATGTCTTGCTGCAATGCTTCCTTTGATTTGATACTTCTGCTCTTGAATTCTTGCTTGAAGTTGTACTTGAATCTTCTTCTACCTGCATGCAAAATTTTCTTGGTGAAACCAATCCAAAAACAAAACAAATACCCTTCAACTTACCTTTGCCTGCAAAACACATGTAAGTGCATAATAATGAATAAATAAAAATAAAAATTACAATGCATACTTGAATTGTGCTTGTCACTTTTGTTGTTGACTTGTTCCAACAATAGGAAAAGACTCCCACTCTTGATATAGGCCAAGACTCTATGCAAGACTATATCCAAAACTAACCTAAAGATATATACAATAAAAAGTAATGAAAAACCCTGTACTTGTGATGGACCAAGTTATAAGTACAACAACAAAGACCGTTCTATAAACTATGACAAGACAAGTAACATGAACTTACAACATCATATAGATTTAGCAAACTTGGTGTAGCATCAAGAATATGTAGCATAAAATGTGTAGTATCAAGAATAGGACATCCGAAAACTAATTGTGACATATAGAGACATAGAGATATCACCAAGACCCTATATATTCTTATGTTGTCCTGCAAAAACATATGTCAGAGATGATACTCAAAATTAAAATGTAAACACTTAATCATACATACCTTATTGTATGATACTTACCCTTGACTGTTGATGTGTGGTCCTTATTGCAGTGATCCTTGAATGCATGCTTTTTCTTGCCTTCTAGGAGATCAATATTGAATCTGTTGTGTCTATGTCATTTTGGATCTCCAGGGTCTGAAATTTCGTCTTGGGGTATCCATCTGAGTCCTCTTTGCAATACCACAGGTCTAATCAAGATTGGATTCTTCAAGAATGAGTTATGCCCAATCTCCGACGATGACCTGATTATAGCCTAGTTCAGTAGAGATAACTTGTACAAAGTGCCACATGTCACTATTGCAACCTTCGGCCTTGAAAATGCTGCTCAACAAACTACAGTCTGTCCTCTTTCTGTGACTATTTATGAAATTTGAATCCAATGCTCAGAGAGAAGGTTATGATGATTCTCCCAACGTCACCTATTTGACATGGAATTCAGGTGCCTGCAAACACCCTAACTTACTCAAATCATATCTCCGAAAATATAGTGAACCAAAATCTAAAATTCGGTCATGAGGTTCATCAAGATTTCAGCTCAAATGGTTTTTAATTTTAGCTTTTGATGCTTTGCAGAAAAAAAACGTTATAGCGAAAATGTCACGATGACTTGTTTGAAGCCACAAAATCCCTACAAGAGGAGGATATGAGGGTCATTATTTATATGCGTTTCTTCAGTTTAAAGGGTCCTCAACAAGTGAATGTTGGATGGATTTTAGGATAAAAATAAATATTATTAATTATTGACTATTCTATGACCACAACTAATTATGAGTGCCATGCCACAACCCCATAGGGTTTGAGCCCACTAACTAGGGTTACTAACTTCAAATGTAAATAGCTCTCAAACCGTGAAGAACTGGGAGGTGTACCATATATCAACAGAAACATCTCGACAAGTAGAATCCATCGAGAAGATATATGATGCAAAATAATATGATTTGTCAAGTCAAAATTCCCTTGGAAGATAAGGGTAGCCCTTGGTGCTGCTTCGGTTGACATCAATGCCAACCACTGATCAACACTCTTGAGCATGATCAATGTTAGCTATGAAAGGGTCAAGATTTTCTTTTATCCCTCCTACCATCAGAGTCATGACCAACAATTGTAATTCCCTGTATTTCTCTTTGTCGGCATCATTGGCTTCTTTTGTAGGCTTCTTTATATTTCCTCTTACCAAGTCCAACACCTTGTTCTTCTTGAGGATTAGGTCAATCCTCTTCTTCAAGGACCTGAAGTTAGAGGCCCCTTCAAGTTTGTTCTCACCCTTGATTGAGTTAGAAATCTTCCTTGAATATAACATATTCCTTTGTTGAGATAGTATTGATGAATGGATCAAGTTCTTCAGACTACCTTTTTCTTCCTTCTTCACCAAACATTTGGTACCATGTTAGAAAATCAGAAAGACACCAAAGATTTTCTTGACCTTGATAATTTCTTGTGATGTTTCTTATTATTACGATTCTTTATATCTTCTTTCTTTAATTCATCAAACAATTAGCAAAAGCAACAACACATAAAACAAAAGACACCATATGTAGGCGCATGCTAGGGAAAAATCCCCTTCGAGGGGAAAACCTAGTCAAGATAATTCTTCCTTTCAATAGTATTCTTTGAGACTCTTCACCCTAGAGCAAGACTAGACCTTCCCTCCACACCAAGTCAGCCTCCCAAAATTTCGACCTCTTCCCGACAACTTCGACGATGTAGCAACTTACGACAACAAGAAACTTTCGAAAACAATGAAAATTGGAAGACTTCGATCTCTATATCTCGGACACAAAAAAAGAGAGAGTGACACCAAAATTTTGATTTTCTTTGTCTCCTTAGACTTCCCCAAACTCACATTCACTTCAACTTCCCGACAATAAACTTCACACCTTTTCCCAGCTACAAGAGAACTTCGCACTTCTTCCCAACAACAAGATATTTTCACACTTCTTCCCAGCTACAAGAGAATTCAAACTTGTGTGAGAATGATGGTCCAAATGAATTCAATTACTTTCCTTTTATAGTCTTCTTGTGGGGTCGAATAGGGTCCTTAGGGCCGACTTAATCTTCTTCTAGGCCAACATGGTGTGGAGGTTACATAATTCATATTTGACTCAATACTTAACCTTTTTACATGATTCAAAAGCCGAAGAAGTGTCTCTTTAAATGTACAATAACTCTATAGACTCGAAATAAATCCTAGAAGTCCTCAATGGGGACTTTGACCAGGTGACCCAAGCATGAAACCCATGCTTTAATAAGTCACAATAATAATAATAATAAAATTTCTTTTCTTTATTATTTTGAAAAGTATATTACATAATGACTCAAGTACATTATTAAAGACTAAACATAGTTATACTTTCCAACAACCAACTCCTCTTAAGTTGTACTTTGCTAGACACTCTTTTGATTCCCTGTCTCCTAAAGTAGCTCAGACATGGTCAGATACCGTGTTGAATTTCCATGATGCTGGTGTCTAGGATAGAATATTAAATCTCTGATTCTACCAAACCAAGAATCTCAACATAGCTACTTTGCAGATCAGAACAATATAATGCAGTAAATCAATCATGTGCAAAATAAGAACAATAAGAAAAATATATGCAACCCAACTTTGTTATATTATCAACATATAATACAACATCCTAGGGCTCCCGAACAAAAGACAATAACCCTCAAATATCCACAAGTACAAGAATACAAGATGAAATGACAATATCACTGCTCTAGTGCACATTCACAACCCCCATATTGTATCTCGTCTTGTCAGTCCTTTACTTCCGATATGCTCTCTAGTTTCCCCTTAGTCCATCAAGAAAGAACACATAGAGACTCTAGGAGGGCTGCCATCTATCACTGCTGCAAGTCACTTTTGCTACAATGAACACTGGCTCATCAATCTTCTCCTCTAGGATGTCCAATACCTGAGCATCAATCTACCACGCTAACAGTTACTTTTGTCCATCAAAGTGCTACAAATTAGACTCCAATCATCACCCACCTTTAGCTGCCAAGTTCCCTTTATGAAAAATGATCAAGAGCTACACTTGACCCCCCTACACACTGCCCTCCACCAGTCCAAAGGTGCCCAATGCAACTACCAACCTTCAATGTGAAATCTTCTCCTAGGAAAGGGCTTCTAACCACCCTAGTTAGCCCTCTTCCACTTGGATTCCATAGACTGCAAACAAATCATCCACTTCAACAAACAATTCAACAAAAAATCAACCTCATCATACCTCAAGTCTGATGTCACTCTGTTGTTGGATAGGTTGATTGGTTAGGGCATGGTACAATGCACCAACACTCTTCCTCCATATCCAAACCTCTCCCACAACTGCGACTTGGCTCCAAACAAATCTACCCACAATCCTTTGTTGTTTTGGGCTAATATTAGCCCCAAATAAGTCCTCTTGACCCCCATGTTCCAAGGAAGACTAGGTTTACAACTTGCCTAAACCACTATTCCAACCTTATGACCATCTCTCTAAGGAATTTGGCCTACGAACTACCTGTACCAAGCATAAAATAACTATGACCTGCTTTAAGGAGGATAAATATACTCAAATTACACCAAAACACAACCCAAATTTCCCTTGAGGCATGTGGCCTTCTCTCTGCTCCAACTCGGACCTGTGAGACACAAAATTACCCTTAAAATAGTCCCAAACACTTTGTCCTCCTTCTAGAGCTTGACTGCCTTAGAGGTGTATTATCTATGAGAAATGCACACTTGATGTGTAAAAATGAACTCCATCACCTCCTATTTATACACTAAAGAAAGGATCCACAAGTTTTCCAAGGGACATGACTTTTGACACATTCACTCTCAAGCCTACATGACATATGTGCAAAAACCCATCATTAAACCTAAAAAATTTATAACTCATTTAGGACAACTCGAAATTTGATGATTTTCGTTGCGTTGGATTCTCCTTGCCATCCTCTATCATCTCCATCCATCTCATGTCCAAAATTCTCCATGGTTTTGGTCTAAACATCAATGGGTACAAAACCTGAACCTTGGGTTCCAAGCCCACAAGTGACTTTTATGGTGCTCCAACCTCCAAACCCCGAACCCTAGAGCTTGGAGTACCTCCCAAGCTATCAAAAATCAACAAGGACCAAATCCTTAAGTATAGGATCGAATTAGGCTGAAGCTTGACTAAGAAAGTCCTTAGGAGGAGATCAATAATGACCTCAGTCAGAAGTACCTTAGGAGGGCGAAAATTTACAGAGGTCGAATATGATTGTTAGAGGCTGAAGATCCACAAAAACCAAATATGATTGTAGGAGGCTAATGATCTAGGAAACAAGGGCGAGATGTCTAGATACTTTCTCATAATTAACATGCTTCATGATTCACTTTTCACATTGTCCTACGATAATCAAGCCATTATGATGAGATAAGGCCAATTTCCAAGAGTGCCTTAGTAATTTAAGCTAGTCTTATCCACTTTGACTTGGTTGGAGCTTTATTGCCTAAGAACATCTTATGAGGCCTATCTAATGATTTGAGTAGGCTAACCTCCTACTTCATGAATCTATGATTTTATATAAAATTTGTTCATGGCTTATTATAAGGGGTAGTCTCATGTGAGTTGGTTAGATCTTCGCTTCAAGAATCTGTCAATACATGGAGGTAGTTTTACCATCTATTGGCACACATATCGTAATAAATCTCCATATGTAGAAGATTCTGGTCATATATTCGCTTAAGAAATCAAGGGTCAAAGTCTAGTTGAAGATCAAATTGTGATTGAACAACACATTGAGTTGTCATCCTATCCATGGATTGTGTCGAGACTTGGAAAAGTAATGAAATTCATTTGGTCATTGACATGAGTTATATAAATGAATCCGCTATATTCAGGAACATAAATTTCTCTACTTCTATATAATCTCGTATGAAAAAGCAAATAAGGGCTACTTGATGGACCATACATATAAGAAGTTGTTCAATTGTACTAAGCCCTGTTATGTAGTGATTTGACATCCGATCTCAAGAAATTTTCAGGAGCCATGTCCATTAGAAACCAAGCTAGTATCACCTTAGAGATAACATCCAAAAGCTGCTTGAAATAATTCTGTTTGAAGACACGAGAAGAAGTCATTCTTTGTGAGACATTATACATAAAAGTAGGGTTTGGTTTGATGTCATAGTTTGGAGTAATATCTCAAAAGTGTTTTATGAACCTTATATGTGTTTACATCATCTAAGGAGAAGGATTGATTTATATTTATATGACCTAATCTACATCAAAAGGACTTGTTGGATTGAAGATTGATGTCATATACATTTATTACTGTGGAATCTTAGGTGCTAAGATCTAATACTTATATATGAATAGTGAAGACCATTCTTTGCACAAAATATTGCTAAATGATTTGGAAACAATGATTGATTTCAACACATGAGAAAAGGGCTCTAGGGATTTGACATTTGGATATGAAAAAATGAACTTGCAATATTAGAAGTCGAGGGTTTTCAAACCCTAGTAGGATAAAAAGGGTTTGGATAAGTAAGTCCTAGGGTTTATGGAAAAAACCCTAGATCTAGTACTAGATAATCGTTTCCACTGAAAGAAGAAACCCTAACCCTAGCAAGGAGGGAATAACATCATGATGCGGAAAAAGATGAAAAGGTGGCAATGGATGCAAGGAAGCTATGATCAAGAGGGAGTTGAGATTCCCCTATAATCCTCAAAAGATAAGTATTTTAAATCTCTCTTGTTTGATTATCATTATTATTGTTATTTTACTATTTAGTTAGTGTTTTATCTTTGAATTCTTTGCTTGGTTGTAATTGTTGTTCCATGGCCTCCCAGTGAGGATTTCAGGTACCTAGTAAAAACCGTGAATGCTCTGACAAGTAGATGAGAGAATTACAAGAACGAAGCAAAGAAAGAGGACTTTCCTAGAATCATGACTTCTGTTGAGAGATATTGAAGTATGCTTTTATCATGGTGTCTACAAGATCTAGTATAGAAGGGTCTCCTAGTAAAGAGGGAAAGGATCATGATAAATTGTTTAAGGTACACAGTTGTTAGAATTATTATTATTGCTTTGAATTGGTACTAGGTGGATGCAGAGTTCACTTCTCTCAATGAAATAATTGATGAAGAAGTTTACAAAGAGCCACTTAAGGGCTTTTGGGTGCATGAGAAGAAGTCTCATGATTGAAGAAGGCTTTGTACAATCACAAATAGACACGTTGAGCTTGGACTTGGATTGATGGATCAAGAATGATCATATATGATTTGTCTTCGATGAAAACAAAAAGTCTCATGTGATAGATAGAGTTGTCAAAAGGATTTATTTAAGAGAGAATAGACTTTTGAAATCGAGATATTGGATTACCATCGACATTTTCAAGCTATATAGTTGAAAGACAACAATAGTAGAGGGATCAACTTGAGTTACCACAACAAGTTATGTCTCAATCTAAGAGGGAGCACCCAGTCTGGCTGACTGGAAAGCATTTATGATCTAGTGAAGGGAGCAGATCAATTTATGGTTGATCCTAGATATGTTGGTCAACATGTGTTCAAATACCAACATGGTATAGTTGGTTATGATTTGAGATTTGTCTCAAACAATGAAGTACAATTGCAGATTAACATTGGGTTACAAATGCTGAATACAAAAAGAATTTATGAGGATATCACTTCAGTTTGTGCTCTATTATGATTTAATTGGATGAGCTAGAAGCAAACATCTGTCACACTCAGTATTGCAAAAGCCGAGTATGTTGCAGTTGGTTGAACAACAATTTGGCTTCAGAGGCTATTTGCAAGATTGTCTTGATCAAGGGTAAGTGATGACCACGATGACATGTCAAAACACATTGGGATCAAGTGCCACTTCATTCGAGACATGGTGCAGAAGGGAGTCGTGAAGATGCAATATATATCCACTGATTTGTAGATAACTGATATTCTACAAAGCCTCTTTCTAGAGGGAAGTTTATGTACTTCGAAGACAAAGTTGGGCTCATGGAGAATACCTCTTTTATTGAGAGAGAATGCTGATGAGATTACATCATGGATATACATTCTTCCTGTGTCATTATGACCTTGGTTGGAGAATGGCCCATTCTCCTTGTGTTATTATGATGTTGGTTGGAGAATGGTTTGGCGTATTAGATAACATCATGGACTGACATTCTTCCTGTGCCTTTATGACCTTGGTTGAAGAATGGTTTGGATGATTGACATTCTTCCTCTGTCACTTTGACCTTGTTTGGAGAATGATCTGGTAGAAGACATTCTCCTTGTGTCACTTTGACCTTGGTTTAAATAATGGTCCAACTAAGGATATTCTCCTTGTGTCAGTTTGACCTTGGTTGGAGAATAGTCCTATAGGCTTCTCAGATGACCAGGAGCCTCCCAACATGATGCTCAAATCATTTTCTAGAGTGAGCTTGTTTATCATTGATGAGGCCTCTGATGTTTCACCTAGATTATGCCTGTATTTTTTTTATGGTAAGTGTGATTATGTTGACGCTGGTGATTATGATATTGATGATGATGCTTATCTTAATCTTGATCCTTCCTTATAGAATTGTCAACTTGAGAACATTTTAATAGTCATTATGAATACCTCCCCTATTAAGAGGGAGTGTTGAATTTTGTAACTATGATCAGTGTTCATAATGTATATTTTTATGTATTTATTATAAGCATGTTCTTCACACTCAAAATAAAATTATATTATTTGTATTTGTCCAACAAAATTAGAAGGTTTGTTCTTCAAGAACTTACAAAAAAAAATGAATTTGTATCATGTGTCATGGCTCCACAAGTTGACCAAGTTGACCCTCCTCCCTGTCAAGTCGGCTCTGTCCTAAAGAGGCACCTATTCGACCCCTAAAGTAGACTATAGACAAGGACACATGATCTCGCTCATCGTGCAATTCACATCTCATCTCATCAAGTATATTTATGCTCCCTCAAGTGAAGAAAGAGAAAATAAGAAGGCCAAAGACTAGAAGGAAGTCAAAGGAGAGTGGATACCCTACATGTGTGAAATATTATCTCTGTTCCCGCTCGCACGTGTGACATAATAGTCGATTTTTTTCTGTGGGTAAATTTTGTGGTTAAGTCTGAGTTTTCCGTGAAAGAGAGGCCACATTTGTAGACTTGATTGCAGACCTTGACCAAGTTTGAATGAGCTTTCAAGCTGTTATTTGTGGAGGGTTGACTTAGCTTCTTGGTGGAAGTTTGACTTGTCATCTTCTTGGTCAGTTTGTCTATGATCTTAACTTTGATGTTTCTCTTGTTGAATTGATTCTATAAGGAAAGGATTTCCAGGTTTTCCCCCATGTGGGTTTTCCCAGGGTAAAATGTTGTGTTCTTGTGTGGTTACCTCTTCATGATCCTACTAGCACGTTATTTTGATGTTGATATCCTCTGTGAAATTGCTTTATGATGAATAATGAATGCAAGCTGATGAATAATGAATGACAAAATAATTAACTTAAGTAAATCATAAGAAGTAATTAACAACATAGAGGATTCTTAGAAAAATCAAGAAAATCTAGTGCTTGGAAGATAAATTAAGCTCCCCACTAGTTGCATGTACATTAACTCATTAATTTCCTTATAAACAATCTTGGTTAAAATTTTCAACCCTCTTTCCATAAACATAGATGGTCTTTTACAATCTACCATCTTGAACCCATCTAACAAACTTCTAATATACTTTACCTATGAAACAAATTATGTTTTTATGTTTACCAAACTTCTACACCTAAGTTGTATTGGAGGCATAAGCCAGTGATGTCAAACACTGCACATAAATTTGATTTTACTTGTTAAATTTTCCTTGCCTTGCTACCCGTGACAATGTCGCCATGTATATATATCACTAGAATAATAACATCATCTCCAATGGATTTGATGTAAAGGTTGGTATCTAAGGGACTACATTGGAACCCATGTTTACCCAAATATTTATTAATATGGGTGTACCATGCTTGCCTTAGGCCATAGTGAGCAAGCCCATCTCCAAATATTGTCATTGTTCATGTATATTTCTTCCTCCAAATATCCATTAAGGAAGGCGCTCATCACATCCATCTGGAATAGGTTCTAGCCAAATTGTGTTGCCATGGTTAGGACCTAATAGATTGTGGTTAGCATTATTTTGGGAGAAAATGTCTCTTCATAATGAGTTCTTTCTTTCCATGGAAAGCCTTTTCAACTAGTCTTGCCTTATGCTTGTGAAGTGTCCCATTTGCTTTTCATATGAATTTATACACCCTCATTTCCCCCCTAGAGGTAGCTTTATCAGATTCGATGTTTGATTTTTCATCAAAGTCTCATGTTTGTTTTGCATGTCATTCTCCTATTCTAATCTTCCTTTGGCCTCTTCATGTTCCCAAGGTTTATATATGTCTTGAAAATTAACCATCAAAGCATAATTGAATGTATCATATTTCTTGCCATTTTTGGGTCTTCCTCTTTCCAACCCTCATCTCATCTAGCTGAAGATCTCTAATGGTGTCATGCCACCATTTTAGTCTCTTCTTAGGATTATCTTCCTCGAAATTAATATTTTCATTTTGTTCATTGGGGGTACTTGTGATGGCTTCTTGACTGGAATTTTCTAGAGAATTATCCTCATAATTTTCCTCCCCTTTAGGTGGACGTTGTACAAGATTCCCGCATGAGCTACTAGTTAAAAATTCCCCCATTCTAGAAAATTAACTCGTTTGAAATAGCCTTGCATTCTCATCAACGATGACATGTCGACTAAATCTTTGTTAGTATCCACATCAACTAACTTATATGCTTTGCGAGTGTTGTTGTAGATTGCAAACTTTAGTTTCTTGATTATGGGATCTAGTTTAATTTTTCCTTCTTAGGGTCCCATGCTTATACAACTGAACCAAACACAGATATGAATGATTTGTGGTTTTTTTTATATACCATACTTCCTCTAGAGTCTTTCTTTTCCCAACCTTTGTCGGAGATTTATTAAGAAAAAACACCATTATGTGCATTGCTTAAACCCAATACTTGTAGTGGACATATTTTGTTTCTAACTAATGACATGCCATTTCTACAATAGTGTGGTTGTAGTTCTTGATCCAAATTGAATCATTATATTATTTGTCATATATTTCCCTGCTTTCAGGATGGAAAAATAAAGGAATAAGCTTGTTGGGTTATTTTTGTTGGTGGGTCCTAGTTTCATAATTGGGACTTGAAACCTTCTAGGTCCATTTGAGGCATTAAATAATTTTTTTTAGGGTTAAACATCTCTTTCTTAAGAATTGGGCAAAGGATTGTTATTCTACACTTAAGAGACTTTCCAATGATGCAAGAATCACATGAATCAAAGTCCATATGCAAAAATTATGACTCCCACAATTTGACCTACCATAATTGACCACCATGGCTTGAGAGGATGCCATGTTAACCCCCATTACATATGAAAAAGGGGCTATCCATGTGTGGACTATGGATAACACTTTAGAAGGGTTAAAGTTGTAAGTGTAGTTTAGAGTTGAAGGAGTCAAACTTGACCCCTAGTTGGCTATAGGGCTATGTTAAGACCTTGCCATGAGGAGGAGAAGGGTTTCCATTCTAATTGATTGTATCTTGTTCCATATTATGGCAGAACAATTGGGAGCAGGAATTAGAGAGAATGATAGAAGGGGTTATTGTTTTGTAGTAGCTCAACAAGACACATGTCTAAGGTGACTCCATAGAGTAAATAAATATAAAATAGAAAGATAAGAAAATTGACACCTTGAGAATGAGAGAGATGAATGAATAGAAGCCTCTTTGAGGGGGGATTAAATTTTTACAATATAATAGATGCATAGATGAGATTCTCCTTAAAACTATGTTTCCCTAGTAGATATAGGAGACAATGAGTGTAAGTACATTTTTAGGGTCTAGTTGCCCAATAAGAACAACACTAATATAACAATTGAATTGTAATAAATCAATATCTAGGGAATGACATGGCCCTCTCATTCAAACGAGTGTTTCCCTCAACACTTGATTAGCTATGGATGTTTTTGCATAAAGAGCTCGTCTTCCCATGTTTCCTCTTCTAATGGTAGGTTCTTCCACTTGATGATGTACTCAATAATTTCTCAATTTTGTAGTTGTTTGATTTGTGTTTCAAGAATTATTTTCAATTCTAATGAGTTCCCTCCACTTCATTAATCTCTAGTTAAATACTTTGAACTAGGACCTTGTCATTGATAACTTTCTTTAAAGAACAAACATGGAAGACTTGATATACATGTGAAGATGGAGGCAACCCCAATAAGTAACCTATACTTCTAATCATTTGCAACACTTAATAGGGACAATAGTACAATGGGCGCTAATTTATTGCCATTCATTTTTTGTTTCAGGAACACCTATTCGTATGGTTGTAGCCTCAGAGATATCCAATCCTTCATTTCAAATTCTCTTTTGCTATGATGTTGATTTGTTGATGATTGTTGTTATCTATCATACCCTCTTTTATTTGTGTCGAATGGTCCTATTTTTCATCCCTGATGCAGAGAAGGACAAACACAATCTAGGTTGGTGCAAGGGATATAATTTGGCTCTAGCAGCACACCAAACACCCTTGGACAAAAGAAATATCAGAAAAATATTTCCTTCGGCCAAAATCTAAAAGGGAAAGCCAAAATTTTGGAAGCCAAAATCCAAAAGGGAAAGCCAAAATATGAAAGCAGAAATTCGGAAGCTGATATGAAAAATCGAAAGCCAAAAGGGAAAACTGAAATGACAAGCCGAAAGCCAAATGGAAGTGGATCCGTCTTTAAACATCGAGTAGGTGTTTGATTAAATAAACATTCATCATGACCCGACCAACCCCGGGAGGCATTGTAGGGGGAAAATTAGCATGACTGATATGTCAGCGCCACCCTCCCAGAGTTGAAAAGTCAATAAGAAGATCGATGGCCCAGATTAACTTCGGGGGGTCTTCTCTTGATCTCTCCTCTTGCTCGTTCACTCACTGGAGAGAGATGGAGACCACACCCACCACGCATTGAATCGATAGCAAAGTCAACAAGCGAGTGCCACGGTAACAATAAATTATTCCCCTAGTGTCCACCTGTCACCATTCCAATCACTTTCCACCACATGTCCTCCCCTCATGACCTCCTCCTTAAAGGGAAGGACAATTGTAAACTAAGGAGAGATTTCCAACTGCTATGGCTGGTGAGGACTTTATTTATCGCCAGGCCAAATTATGCAGGGGTCACTAGTCTTAAGTTTGCTTATCAAAATTTCTTTCGCTCTCCTCTATCACTCCCATCACTATGGCATAAATGTGATCAATTTGTAAATCCTCTCCATATCATTGACCTAGTTACTCTTCCTCCAGAACCTTGCCAACAGAGATGAATATATTTTTTGATCGTATCAATCATGACACCTTGTTGTTTCATGTTTTCTGTAAATATTCTATTTCAAGAAATGAAGTCAATTTAGTTAGGTTTTAGCTAGTACAAGTGTGCAAGTTGCGCATTCACATCATTATGTTGTGATGAATAATTAGCAAATCAAGAAGGAATATTTTGCAAGGGGTACTCATCTTAAAATCCTATGAAAACTATTTATGATACGTTTTGAAAGGTTTCAAATTCTGTTTTCATAAAGAGGTTCCAAATTTTCACCCAAATCCCCCTAAGCCGACAGATAAAGGGAAGAAACCACTCAACCCTATCCCACCAACCAAAAAATAATCCTCCAACCCCATTCCCAATGCGCTTGGAGCCTCCAAAACAAAGCAATTTCCATCTCAAATAAAGCCAATCTGTAATGAGGATAAATAAGCCGCTCGGGTTGTTAAAGTTGATAGGATCCCTCTGTCTTGGATCTTCAAAAAGAGTTAGAAAAAGTCAAGATAGTTGTCCCTTTGATTGAATTATTGAGACAACTGAGTTATAAAGCTTAAGTGTCTTAGTTTAGGAACTCACCCACCACTACCCTCCTTCATGATAGCCTTAACCTATAAGAAGAAAGGCCCATGGTTGTATTTGGATCACATGTGGAAGAGAAACACCCTTCCAATCCTCCATTATATGTCACTTAGTGATCCATGATCTGCTACTACATAATTGTAGGCTTGACTTAGGAGAATCTCATAACTTAATACCACTATTTGTGATGGAACAATTGGGACTGTAGGTAACAAAACCATACAAAGATCTATATTCCTTTGATTCCAAGAGTGTAAAGTGCCTGGGAATGCTTAAAGATCTAGTCATTAATTTGGCTCAAATCCCAATAAAAAGTGTGGATATGGATATTGTAGTTGCTGACATCCCTACAAGATTTGGTATGCTTCTGTTCAAGTCACGGGGAATGAAAATTGGGGGGTCCATTAAATTGGATCTGACATATGCTACCATTCTAGTATTTGTTGGAAAAGAGCGTCGATTATACAGTAAATCCAGATTTGTGAAGATGGTTACAAAGGAAAATTGGTCAAACAATGCTCCTGTGTATGGTAAGGAGAAATATTTTTCTTTTCTGTAATTGGAAGAAGATGATCAAATCATGGGGGATACCCAAGTGGAATTTCCTACCCAGCTAGGTAAACAACTACTTGAACATGGCCAGGGATGGAAATTATATTTTGATGGTGCTTATTCTAGGGGAGGAAATGGAGTAGGCATGTTGTTGGTATCCCCAGAAGGCAATTTTATTCCTTTTTCTTTCAAACTGGAATTGGAGGCCACAAATAATGTAGCTGAATATGAAGCATTACTGTTGGGGCTTCAAGTTGCTAAAAACCTTAACATTAGCTTCTTGCCTGTGTATGGGGACTCAGAATTGGTGCTAAAGCAAATAAAAATTCAATGTCAAACCAAACACCCAAGATTGAAGTCTTACATGAATGAAGTATGGGATTTGGTGGAAAACGTTTTCCTATATTTCAGTATCCAGTTCTTTCCCAGAGAGAAAAATAGCATGGTTGGCTCTTTAGCAACCATTGCTAGTAGTTTCAAACTCCTTCAAAACCCCTTGCTTAGATACGAAGTTGAGGTTAAGTACAGGTCTTCAGTACCAAACAACGTGAAGTACTGGTAGGTGTTTGAAGATGAAGAACATATCAAATGCTTTATGGAGGTTATTGGGGAATTCTCAAACTCATTGATTGATGAGGAGGAGGAGAAGATACTACATGAACAATATGTCAGTTGGGAGAAATCTATTGATGGTCACAAAATCTTGCAACTAAAAGGAAACATCATCCCCAGAGGGTTGGTTCCATTGGAAAGGCTATTTAAGTCAAATGATGTGGCTACTAAGCCAACTGAATAAGAGCTTGAGGAAGATGTGGAAGATTGTAATGTTGGCACAAATGAAAATCCTAATGTCATCAAGTTAGCTAAAGGAGTCCCAAAAGAATACAAACAAATATATCTTGACATTTTTAAGGAATATGTGGATGTGTTTGCTTGGTCATATGACGACTTGAAGACTTTTGAACCTAGTGTCATGCAACATAAGATTCCTTTAAAAGCTAGAGTGAAGCCATACAAGCAAAAACTCAGGCAAGTTAATCCTTTGTTACTCCCATCAGTTGAAAAGGAAGTGAAGAAATTGTTACGAGCTAAGATTATTGTACCCTTGATATATTCAGATTGGGTTGCAATTTTGTCCCTATCAAGAAGAAAAATGGGGAAATAAGGCTATGTGTAGATCTCATAAATTAGCAACATTCCATTACCAAGGATTAGGAAAGAAATTCAAGTTTTCTTGGACAAAATAAATTTTCTAAGAATATTTATACCAAACTATGCTGAAATTGTCAAAGAAATCACATAAACGTTAAAGAAGGATAGGAAGGTCAAGTGGACTATTGAAGTTTAGGGGTCATTCTCCTGAATAAAAAAGGACTTTTAGAAGCCCCAGTTTTAGCTAGCCCAAATTATAAGAGGCCATTCCTCATTTTCTCTTTTGCCTCTCTTAATATGGTGGCAACTGTTTTATTGTAGAAAACTAGTGAAGGATAGGCGCAGGCAATTGCATTTTTTAGTTGGGATTGCGAGATGCGGAGTTGAAATATAATGTTTTAGAAAACAATCCTATGCCTTGATCAAAGTTATAAAGGCCTTTCGAATTTATGTCCTAGAGTCAAATATAATAGTTTATGTCCCTACAAATGCTATGAAAGATATTCTCGTGCAGGGTGACAATGAAGGTAAGAGAGGCAAGTGGATTGCCAAGATTCAAGAATATGATATGGATATCAAACCCACAAAGTGGATCAACGGGCATGGATTATCTTAAATATTATCTGATGCTAACTGCTAGGCATTGGGCATAAACCTATTGGCGAATATGGAAAGAGAAAGTAATGGAGAAGAAGAGCAAAGAAACATTGAAACCTCAACACAGAAAATCTAGATGAAGTACCTCATCTTACATTGGTATAAATATATTGTCCATTATTTACATTTTTTGAAGTGCCCATTAAATTTTGATAAATTTAAATACAGGGCCTTGAGGCTGCAAGGCCAAAAGTTTGTTATCTCAAATGGCCATTTGTACTAGAAGGACTTGGTGGGGATTTTTCTATTATGTCTAGTAGAAGAGGAGATTACCAAGATGATTGATGAATTCCACAACTGTGTTTGTGGGGGCATTACAACTGGAGATCCACAACACATAAGATTATGAAAGTTGGTTTCTATTTTCCCAAATTATTTGGTGAGGTTCATACATATGTTAAGGCATGTGAAAAGTTTCATATTTTTGCTGAAAAACAGAGGTTGGCACCCCTCCCTTTGGTCCCTGTTTTTGTAGAAGAGCCCTCCAGGCAATGGGGGCTAGAATTCATTGGAGAAATACACCCACCATCTAGTGGTCAAGACAAATGGATACTTACAGCCACTTATTACTTCACAAAATTGGTGGAGGCCATTCTAGCTAGGAATGCAACCAATGCAATGGTCATCAAGTTTATGGAGGAGAATATCCTCACTAGACTTGGCTATCCAAGGAAGATTATCACTGACAACACTCAGGTATTTAAGTCAACCAAGTTTATTAGTTTCTACCAAAAGTACAACATCGTTGTGGGACATTCCACCACCTACTATCTGTAGGGAAATGGACTAGCTGAATCTTCAAACAAAACTCTAGTGAGAATGCTTAAAAAGACCATTGCAAATAATCAGAAAATTGGGATTCACAGTTGAAATTCACATTATGAGCCAATAGAGTTACTACTAAAAGATCAATTGGGAGGTCTCCTTTTGAGCAGGCCTATGGAAAGGCTGCAATTTTCCCTGCCCAACTAGCCATGCCAGTGGCTCAAATTCTATAGGATGTTGACGAGGAGCCCAATTTGCTGACTAAAGATAGATCAGCTGGTAGAATTGCAAGAAAACAGAGGGTAGGGAACTAAAAAATTGATCAAATATCAGGAGAAGATGAAGACTCTTTTTGAAAAAAGGGCAAGGGACAAATCCTTACAACTAGGAGATTTTGTGCTCAAATGGGATGTTAAGAGAGAGGACAAGGGAAAGGATGGGAATTTTGATCCCCTGTGGTTTGGACCTTTCAAGATATCTCAAGCAAGATGAAACACCACCTTTGTTAATCAAGGTTTTCGTTAATGTCAATATGGCATTGACTGAGATATCAATATTCTTGAGATGCCTAGTTCCAGACGATCATGTCATGACTCTTGGTGGTTGGTTGACTAGGATAACATCAATGAAGATTCCAAGTCACAAAGAAGTCAAACCACGAATTAAAGAAGCCTTAAGAAGTACTTGATCTAATGTTGCATGCACTTGATGATCTAGACTTTAACCCTTGATGGCATATGGAGGACTACACATGATAATGCCATACCCTTGAATGATCACATGGTTGGAAGATTGGATGAATGATCTCACTTGATGATTGGAATGAAAAATTAATGGAGGCTGCACTATAACATATCATTGCACCATTATGTGATGACATGGATGATACACTCATTATTGGACATTATCATGATGATGTGGATTTCCTACATGATCCTATGATTATGAAGAAGCCAAATAATGGAGAAGCTAAACAATAGAGAAACCAAACAAAGAAGATATACTGTCCTAATCATTTTCTGCACTAAATAATTTAAGGACAATCACATTAAAAATGATTTTTCACCTCTTTAGAGGCAAAATTATTCCATGAGGCCTACACCATATTAAAGAACATAATTTTTCCTTTCCAATGAGCTATTACTCAACCTGAAACTCCAAGTGGATTAGGAGATATGAATTTTACAAGTTGAGGAAAATAATTCTGGTCATTGGGCCGACCTAAACATGTCAACACATGTTGGCTTGCATTTTAGATGTGGTTGTTCGTTTAAGGATGGAAAACAATATATAAATAAGAGGTTAGACCTCTATTTTTGAGCAACAATTTGGTGATCATTTCAGAGATAAGACACAAAAAAGGACAAAACAACAAGCAGGCCGAGGAGATTAAAGACAAAACTGTTTTGGGCTTTGAATTTCTATGATTGGTCTCTATGGCAAGAAGGACTATAGAACAGTGTCTTATTGCAGCTTGGTTACACTATGGCTCAGACCTACTTTTGTTGAATGCTCAAAATTATATATATATATATATTGGTCTTCTATGGCAGAAGACTATAGAACGGTCCCTTTGCAGCTGGTTACACTATGCCCACAACCTACTTGTGTTGAATGCTCAAAATAATATATATAAATATATATATATATATATATATTATATACATATATATATATATAATATATATCAAATATCTTAATAGCTAGGCTTCATGTAAAGATATTGATATATATATTATAAATATATATATATATATATATATATAATAATAATATATAATATATATTAATAATATATATATATATCCGACGGTCGGTTTACGAGATATTGATTGCCCTAGTTTGAAGGAAGTTGCTGAAACTGAAGCTGTAACTGTAGATCCAAAGTTTTACCAGCGTGGACCATCAAACCTCCTCTTCTGAACTGCCCTGTAGGTTCATATGAACCTCCTCCAAAGGCTGCAAATTTTGGTGGTGGAATCAAGTCGATCCGACGGTCGTTTTGTGAGATATCAATTGCCCTAGTTTGAAGGACGCTGCTGAAACTAAAGCTGCAACTGCAGATCCAAAGTTTGACTAGTGTGGACCATCAAACCTCCTCTTCTCAACTACCCTGTAGGTTCATTTGAACCTCCTCTAAAGGCTGCAACTTTTGGTGGTGGAATCAAGTCGATCCGATGGTCGGTTTGCCAGATATCGACTGCCCTAGTTTGAAGGAGGTTGTTGAAATTGAAGCTGCAACTACAGATCCAAAGTTTGACCAGTGTGGACCATCAAACCTCCTCTTCTGAACTACGTTGTAGTTTTATCTAAACCTCCTCTGAAGGCTGCAGCTTTTGGTGGTGGAATCAAGTCGATTCGATGGTCGGTTTGCGAGATATCAACTGCCCTAGTTTGAAGGAAGCTGCTGAAACTGAAGCTGCAACTGCAGATCCAAAGTTTGATTAGCGTGGACCATCAAATCTCCTCTTCTAAACTGCATTGTAGGTTCATCTAAACCTCCTCTGAAGGCTGCAACTTTTGGTAGTGGAATCAAGTCGATCCGACGGTCGGTTTGTGAGATATCGACTGCCCTAGTTTTGATGATGAAGCCGTTAATGCTGATGCTGCTGATCTAGGGTTTTCTGTTGTTGATATAAATAAGATTTATTGTACTATTTCTCTCTGCTGAATTATTGAAGATGAAAGAAGATTTGATCAAAGGGTTTCCCCACACATTGTGGGGTTTGTCCCTGGCTAGCCACCACATCTTGTATCTCTTGTCTTGGCTTGTTTTCTGTCGATTGTTTAATGTTCTATCAGCACTTTAATTTATGTACATGTGATTACTAATCTGTGGAATATAATAAGAAAAATAAGTAAACTATTATAAGCATAGAACATACCATAACTTAACATGGAATCAGAGTTGAGGTGAAGACAAAGCCCAAGTAAGAGCAAGAGCAATCACTGAAGAGAAGATTGGCAAGGATATCCTAAAAGAACTATGGGGTCCTCAACACTCTTTCCTACCGAAGACAAGCTCTGTGAGAAAGATGACTATCACAGATGGAAGATGTCTATCAATCTAACCCTATAAGATCAAGGAGTACTGGACCATGTAAGAGGCAATATTGTTGAGCCTCCATCAAATGCATCCACTGCTGCTTGGAACAAATGGAAAAATGAAGAAGTCAAAACAAAGAAGATCATCTAGGACTCTATCGACAAGCACTTGGTGGCCTACATCTCTGAACTGGAAACCTCCAAGGAAATGTACGATAGACTGGTGAGTATATATAAAGTGAATGATGCAAATCAAGTTTGTTTCTTAGAAATAAACTGAGGGAAATAAAGAAGGGTAAAGATGAGAGTATGCAAGCATACTTCTTAAGAATCACTGAGATCAAGAAGGATCTCCTATGTATTGGGGAGACTATTACTGACAGAGAAATGGCACTCATGAATCTTGGAGGATTACTATTCGAATGGTACGTGTTCAGGACTACTCTTTTGAACAATAATATAATTCCCGGTTACGAGGAATTAATGGCTAGATGCATTCAGGAAGAAACAAGGGTAGAAGAGCAAGAAATGCCCATGCCTAAAGGTCCTCCTACTACCTTTTCTTCTCATGCTAAGAAAATAAATAATTCTGGGACTCCATCAAAAGGAAAGGTTGGACCTAAGGGTGGAAGAAAAGGATGATGTTACATCTGCGATAAAGCAGGTCACTATGCAAGGGAGTGCCCTGACTGAAAGGACTCACACTGGGACGATGATCAAAATCCCTCTGATGGAAATCAAAGGAATGACAAATTCAATAGCAAAGGTAAGAGGAGAGATGGGAATCAACGAAGAGGACAACAATTCAAGAAGGCTAGAAATTCCAGGATGTAATAAATGCACCTGACCTAAAAAAGAACCTGGTGTCCATCTCGACAATGGAAGACAAAGGTTTATAGACATATTTGGGCACTTCAACCCCAATCTTATATGTCAATAAAATAGGGCTCTTCAACCCCTAGAAGTGTTGTTTCATAACCTAAAAGATCATGATCAACTAATTACATCATTCCCCAAAAGTTCCACTTGAAAAACCATCCAGAATTGGCCTAAATTGGACCATACTGACTTCTCCATTGTCAGGGTGCGATGCGTATTGACTTCTACACTAGCTAGGTGTGATGCATACTGATTAGGCCTTCTGTAAGGTGTGATGAGTGAGGATGGACAAATTTCTGAGACAGTTTGCTAAGTAGATGCTCATAGAATCTTCTAGAAACTTCTCCTATGACACTTGCCTCTTTGAATTCGCCCAGGGATGAGTAAGAGATCCAAGAAGTCTCCAAGTGGAACAAAATGCAACAAGTGGAATGATACTAATCAAGAATCCAGAGATGACTCACACCCTTGCACACATCTATAAATGGATCCCTCATCTGAGAGATCTAGGGGCTAGAATATTGTAATTTGCAAGGAAGTGTTGATAGTTTGTATTTGAGAAAGATCATTTTATTGTTGGTGTGATCTTGCTTTTCATGAGGTGAAAAGGGATTTAATGCTGGGATGATGATTCTAGATCAGACAACTGGGTTGTAATTCTCCCTTCTATATAATAAAGTTCTTTCGTTTTCTTCCATATAACTATGCAATTGTGAATGTTATTATTTATGAATGCCATTGTATGTTCATTACATTTCTGATTCTATAATTCTTATGATATTATAGATCAAGATGCTTTAATGGTTATTTGTTACTGTGTTTCTATAGGTACTCTCCAAGCGGGATAAGTACGGAGAGGAGTTGCAAGCTCTGTCAAGGGAGAGAGAGATCAAGAAAGGAGTTAAGCGGAAGATCTGGGTTGGTTCCTGTGTCTTTCTCTTGTCTATTATACATAGAAGAAATTGAAGATTGCATTAAACTGTTGTTTCTAGGGTAGCTGCCAAACCTAGAGGGCTCGTTGATCGAAAAGACACTAATTTTCCTAGAAACACAAAGGCTACAAGGTAATCTTCAGCGATGACAAGGTACATATATGGAAAAATAATGTTAAAGATGCCTTTACTCTTGGGTTTCGTGTTGATTCATTATATCAGGCAACTAGGTGTCATGTCTTATGACACATCTCTTCAGTCCGAACTTATGCATCGAAGGTTTGCCCCCCTTCATTATAAAGCTCTACTTGGTGTAAGACAAATGGTGACAGGGATGCCCAAATTCCGAGTAGAGAAAGAAGGTGTATGTCTAGGATTTGCCGAAGGAAAGCTCAAAAGGGGACCATTCCCCTCAAGACAAACCAAGACCTCCGATATATTACAGTTGGTTCACTCAAACATATCTGAGGCTAGCATTAAGAGGGAGACTACTACACCACATACTCCTGAGTAGAATGCTGTGGCGGAAAGGAAGAACCATACGATTGTGGAAGTTGTCTCTATGAGTAGATGATGTAACAATGCCTGATGTGGAGGAACCCATGGATCCTATTTATCCCCCTCAGCCTTTCTCTTCTAGGAAGAGGCCTTCATGGCTTAGGGGATACTTGATGATGCTGAAGGACATCCTGCACCCTGAGGAACCTTCTGTGAAAGTAAGAAACCTAACAGGTATCAGGGATACCTGACCATCATGAGCACAATCATACAAAATGAACCTTCATCATTCTCAGATGCCGTTAAGCATCAAGTATGGAAGGATGCTATGACCAAAGAATATGAGTCTATTATGGAGAGTGATGTCTGTGAAGTAGTTCCCAGACCCCATGACAAGACAATTGTTACTTCAAAATGGATTTACAAGATAAAACTGTAGCAAATGGAAGTATGAAATTGTATAAGGCTTGTTTTGTTGCTCATGGTTTCTCCCAGAAGGAAGGTATAGACTATGATGTGATATTTGCACCTATTGCCAGATATATGACCATCTGCTTGATCATAACCCTTGTGGCTTCTCAAGGATGGAACCTACATCAGATGGATGTCAAGACCGTGTTCTTGCACGATTCGATCAAAGAAGAGGTCAATGTGGAGAAACTCAAAGGATTTGAGATTTACAATTGAAAATCTCATGTATGCAGGTTGAAGAAGGCTCTCTGTGGGCTCAAGCAAGCACCCCGAGCATGGTATGAGAAGATCGATAACTACTTGTTGAAGCTGGGATTCACTAGGATTGAAGCCGATCCTAACATTTACCTTAAGGTTGAAGATGACAAGCCTCTCATACTGGTGTTGTATGTGGATGACCTCTTTCTAACAGGTGCATACCCTCTCATTCACAACTGTAAGAGGGAGTTGGCTTCTAAATTTGAAATGAAGAACTAAGGACTTGAAGTGTGGCAGAAGCTAAGAGAAATTTTCCTATCTCAAGGAAAATATGTGGTGAAGATTTTGAAAAGATTTGGTATGATGGACTACAAGCCTGTGACTACCTCGAGGATCTTAACTTTCAGAAGAAATATGGTAGTGATGTTAGACTAGATTTGGGAAATGCCTCTGAGTTTCAAAAACTCATTCATGTTGATGTTCTTGGTGAACCTCCGTCCGAACATATGTTTTGCAGTTAGCATTATGAGCTCATATTTGGTTGAGCCTCACTAGATTTGTGCCAAGAATCTTCTGGGATGTCTTAAGGACACAACCTCTCATGGATTGAGATACACTGCCGGAAATATGAAACTATTTGAATGCTGATTAGGCAGGTAGTGTGGAGGATCACTGGAGCACTTTTAGTGCTGTTTCTCTTTTGATTCTGCTTCGATATAATGGATGAGCAGGAAGCAAAAGTTAGTTGCCATAAGCACAGCCGAGACCAGATACATATCTATGAGTATGATCTTGTATGAAGCTGCTTGGTTGGGGAAGCTCTTTAGTGATCTATTTGAACACATACCACTGTGATTCTCTGTAACAACCAGAGGTGGTATTCGATTATTGAGGAAACCAATATTCGTCAATTGCTCTAGTAGATAGACATTATCTGGGATATGATAAGTCGATGAGCAAGGAGTATCCATCGCATTAAGATGATGTATAGGTCGATACACCTTGTCAAAGCCCCGAGGAAAGATCTAATCTATGATTTTCGCAAACTACTTGGAGTCGTCCAGAAACCCTTGTACAAGGGTCCTGCATGTTGCATACATTGAGCTCTAGGAGCTCTGAGGGCTTGTGGTTCTTACTGGAGCAACATATGACCACAAGGTGACTCACCCTCCCCTGATGGTGTGCACTGGAACAAGATGATTCGCTCTCTAGTGGAACAGGATGATTCACTCTCCTGTGGAGCAGGATGATTAGTTCTCCTGTGAGGCCTGGATTGATGTGTTCTCCATGGTGATTGTAGCAGGATTGATGTGTTCTCCATGGGAATTGTAGCAGGATTGATGTGTTCTCCTGTGAGGCCTGGATTGATGTGTTCTCCATGGCGAATGTAGCAGGATTGATGTGTTCTCCTATGAGGCTTGGATTGATGTGTTCTCCATGGCGATTGTAGCAGGATTGATGTGTTCTCCTATGAGGATAGGATTGATTAGTTCTCCTGTCGAGGCATCGTACCCATGTAGTCTGGGACTCATGGGAAGTACCTCTCATTTGATCAATGAGCAAGGAAATGAAGTTAGGGACCCTAGTAGTATCAATGGATGCATCATTGTATCTACTGTACTCCCTACGCTAGGATAACGTCCATTGACCTAGGATCAATGAAACTGGTCTGGGACCAGTGGTAGGAGTGGTACATTCTATGACATTGACTATGGGTCAGTTGAGATTGGTCTAAGACCAGTGGCACGCACTCTGAGAATGACTTTGAGTCAGTGGAGGATGTTACTAGTTTGGGACCAGTGGTAGGAGTTGTACATACTATGACACTAACTTCGGGTCAGTTGAGACTGGTTTGGGACCAGTGGTACATACTCCAAGGCTGACTTTAAGTTAGTATGATACATCCTTGATCATTTCTTCTTCCTCATAATTCGGACAAAAGTAGAGCAGAACAAAACAAAAGCAGAGCAGAACAAAACAAAGTAGAGTAGAGGAAAGCAGTACAGGGCAGAACAAGACAAAGCAGAACAGGTAGAAAAAAGCAGAGCAGGGCAAGGGTCAGGCTATACAGGGCAGTGCATTTGATGGATGAATAGTAGCGATCGACAGACAGACTGCAGATGAAGGTTGAGAGGGAGTGTTAAATTAGCAACTGGGGCCAAACTTCATGTGGGTCATCTTATTTATGGCTAATAATATTTTTATTAGATTCTTCTCATTGAGAGGTGTAGGATTGATCTAAAGATCATCCGATTCCGATAATTATTTATGGAGATATGAATTTATTTTGATTATGGAATTATTATCAAGCCGACCTACAACTCACGTAGGCTCAAAAGCCCAACAGTCCCATCTATTCAAACATCAACGTTGTGTATAAATACAGGAGTAATTTTCCTCATTTTCACTCACTCATCTCATCACATCTCTCTCTCTCCTGCACAGAAAAGAGGGTCTTATCTACTGCACAGAAAAGAGTCTCTCTCTCACACATGTCGAAGGAAGCTACTGAAACTGAAGCTGTAACTTCAGATCCAAAGTTTGACAAGAGTGGACCATCAAACCTCCTCTTCTAGACTATGCTGTAGGTTCATCTGAACCTCCTCTGAAGGCTGCAACTTTTGGTGGTGGAATCAAGTTGATTCGACAATCGGTTTGCGAGATATCGACTGCCCTAGTTTGAAGGAAGCTGCTGAAACTGAAGCTGCAACTGCAGATCCAAAGTTTGACCATCATGGACCATCAAACCTCCTCCGTAGGTTCATCTGAACCTCCTCTGAAGGCTACAACTTTTGGTGGTGGAATCAAGTCGAATCGACAATTGGTTTGCGAGATATCGACTGCCTTATTTTGAAGGAAGCTACTGAAACTGAAGCTGCAACTGCACATCCAAAGTTTGACCAGCGTAGACCATCAAAACTCCTCTTCTGAACTATGCTGTAGGTTCATCTGAACCTCCTTTGAAGGCTACAACTTTTGGTGGTGGAATCAAGTCGATCTGACGGTCAGTTTGCGAGATATCCACTGTCCTAGTTTGAAGGAAGCTACTGAAACTGAAGCTGCAACTGCAGATCCAAACTTTGACCAGCATGGACCATCAAACCTCCTCTTCGGAATCGTGCTGTAGGTTCATCTAAACCTCCTCTGAAGGCTGCAACTTTTGGTTGTGGAATCAAGTCAATCCGATTGTCGGTTTGTGAGATATCGACTGCCCTAGTTTTGATGATGAAGCCGCTAATGCTGATGCTGCTGATCTAGGGTTTGCTACTATTGACATAAATCAGATTTATTGCACTATTTCTCTCTGCTGAATTATTGAAGATAAAAGAAGATTTGGTCAAAGGTTTTCCCCACACATTGTGGGGTTTGTCCCTAGCTAGTTGCCACATATTTTGTCTCTTGTCTTGGCTTGCTTTCTGTCGATCATTTAATGTTCTATCTGCACTTTACTTTATGTACATGTGATTGCTGATCTGTGTAATATAATAAGAAAAGTAAGTAAAATGTTATAAGCATAGAACATACCATAACTTAACACTGGATTATTTAGAACATGAACCTATGGACTGTGATCATTGCATCTCGGAAAACAAACAGTGAACTGTGATCACTGCATCTCGGACAACAAATAATGAATTGTGATCACTGCAACTCAGACAACAAACAATGAACTGTTAGCAAGTGAACAATGTTTGTGGCAACTCAGATGAGTAGCACAACTACCTATGGAGGAGACCTCAGACTAGGATCTCAGACCTATTACAAAAAACATTTTGTGAAGGCTTGATAACTCTGTTCTCGAGTTATAGTTAGATTTGTGGAGGACTTTAGCATTGTTGTAAAAGGAATAGAATTTTAGCCTTGTAAAAGATCTACAACAGAAATTGTTTAGGACCAAACTTTCTATTTGTTTGGAGCAGACATTTTATCTGTTTGAGCAGTCTTCAACATAATTAATTAATTAAAGTGACAAGGTTGAAGCCTTGGGAAGTCCAAGTCGGTGCTTGGAAAAATATAGGTTGGAGCTTGGGAGATTGAAGATCGGTGTCTTCATCAAGTGTTGGGGCTCTACACAAATATTGTACTTGATTTATTGAGATTAATAAAATATTTATTTTTATTATTCATTTTGTGTTCTAATTATAAGTGATCTAACTGGTAAAAATAACAATTGAAAAGAAATACTGATTCACCCCCCCTCAGTATTTCAAACAACCTTCTTACTGAAAAAGTTGAATGGCGAGATGCTTGAACTACTTGTGAATGAGCAGTTTCTCAAGCTCTATTTCTAGAATTAAAACACTCCACTTTCATCCATTGTATATACCGGTGAGCCATTGTACATACCATATATGTTTTATGCTTGCACTACTTCTGTTTTGCTTTATATATATATGCCTGAATAAACTGACTCCATGCCCAATAGATAGAGGGATTAATTTGTAGGTTCTTAATGAATTTCTTGCATTACATTGTCCCCAATTGGAGTTGATGTTGTTATCTATCATACCCTCTTGTATTTTTGTTGAATGGTCGTATTTTTCATCCTTGATGTAGAGAAGGAAAGATGTAATCTAGGTTGGTGGAAGGGATAAAATTTGGCTCTAGAAGTGCTCCAAATGCCCTCGAACAAAAAATATATCAGAAAAGTATTTCCTTCGGCCAAAATCTGTAAGGAAAAGCCAAAATTCCAGAAGCTGAAATCCAAAAGGGAAAGCCAAAATCCAAAAGTCGAAATTAGGAAGCCAAAATGACAAGCCGAAATCCAAAAGGGAAATTCAAAGTTCGAAAGCTGAAAGCCAAAGGGAAGTGGGTCTGTGTTTAAAGATCGAGTAGGTTTTTGATTGGATCGACTTTAATCATGATGTAATTGACCTTCAGAGGCATTGTGGGGGGGGGATTGGCATGACTGATACGTCGACGCCACCCCCTTGTAGTTGAAAAGTCAGCAAGAAGATCAATGACCTAGATTAACTCTGGGGGGTCTCTGCTTAATATCGCTTCCTACTCGTTCACTTGCTGGAGAGAGATGGGGAGAACACCTATCACACATTGAATCGTTGAGAATGCCAACAAGCGAGTGTTGAGGTAATGGTAAAGTATTCCCCCGGTGTCCACCTGTCACCCTTCTAATCACTTTCCACCACGTGTCCTTCCCTCATGACCTCCTCCTTAAGGGGAAGGAAAATTGTGAACTATCTAAGGAGAGATTTCCAACTGTTATGGCTGGTGAGGGCTTTATTTTGCACCAAGCCAAATTATGCAATGGTCACTAGTCTTAAGATTGCTTATCAAAATTTCTTTCGCTCTCCTCTATCAAGCCCAACAGTATGGTAGAAATGTGATAAATTTGTAAATCCTCCACAAGTCCAAATCATCGACCCAACTAATCTTCCTCTAGAACCTTACCAACAGAGATGAAGGTATTTCTTGATCGTGTCAATCATGACACCTTACTTTTTTATGTTTTCTGTAAATATTCTATTTCAAGAAATGAAGTCAAGTTAGTTAGGCTTTAGCTAGTACAACTGTGCAAGTTGCATGTTCGTATCCTTTTGTTGTGACTGATCATTAGCAAATCAAGAAGGAATATTTTGTAAGGGGTACTCGTCCTGAGACCCTATAAAAAACTGTTAATGAGACATTTTGAAAGGTTTCAAATTCTATTTTCATATAGAGGTTCCAAATTTTGGTTTTCAAAGAGGCTCTCGAACTGTTAATGGAGAAAGTGAAAACATATGCTCTATCTGTAGATTAATAAACACTTTTTATTGATTCTTGCTCATGTGAGGTTGTAGTATGTATTCTCTTCTGTGTTCTTTTCATTTATCTCTCTTTTCTTCTCAAATGACATGTAATAGTAGTTGCTGGGTGTATTTTTATGAAATCATGTATTCATCTATGTCTAATGCTGATCTAAGATACCTGTGACTAATAGGATCTAATGTCCTTAATTTGCGTTCCATGTAATCTGATATACCATTTAGTGTTGCATTTATCCGTTTTCGTTTCGAAGTCTTATACACTAGATTCCATACTTAGCACTGTGTATTTCATTTCATTTCTTCAGATTCTTCTTTCACACTTACTACAATGATCAAATGAACTATGTGCAGTAAGTTGGGCACCAGAGTTGGATATTAGTTCTTTTGTGAGTTTGTTTTTTTATATCAATTTCCTTTACCCTCTTGAGAGAGATTCTGAATGGATTTGGTTTAAAAATGTGTTTAATGTTGAATGTAAGTGAAAATTTCTAGTAGATCCTACAAATACTTCTAAGTTGTCTTAGGCACTCACCTTTCCTCAACTTGGGGGTTGTCTCTAGGAGCTACAACAATGATTATAACAACTGACAAGTACTTTTGCATATGTTCATTTTCAAGCATGTAGGAGTCGTGAAAACCTCTCTAGGTACTAAATTTATTAAGCAATTCACTTGTATGATTCTTTCCTAACTTAGGAAATGCACATTGATTAATTATTTAATCAATGTTGGATATTGGGATTTCTAAAAAAATGTGAAACATTCACTTTAGTGAATTAGATATAATCTTTACTATTAATCTCAAGTGGGTTAGGATTTAATTTAGCCATCTATCACTTTGGAGATTAGGGTTAGGGATTTAGTTCAATAAGAAATGATAAAAGAAAGCATAAGGAGAGGAGGAAGACACATCAAATCATTAAGAGAGTGATTTTCTCAAGTGTAGAGCGATAGAATGAAGGATAAGGAGAAATGAGTGCTGCAACAGGGATTTGAGAGAGTGATTTTCTCAAGTGTAGAGCGATAGAATGAAGGATAAGGAGAAATGAGTGCTGCAACAAGGAATTTTGGGGGAGACTCTTGGAGGTTGAGTTGTTGAGCATTGAATTTGTAGAGGGTCGAGCCTTAGCTAACACAAGTTGAGGCTTGCATATGAGGTTGAGGTTGAGAGGATCATGCAACATGTGCATTGTACAAGGGGTAACTAGGACATAGGAAGGGTGAGTTTGCAAATTGGGACTTTTTAGTGGACCATTTTCCATAGGGCCAAGATTTTTTAAGGGGATGAGATTTTCCAAGTTTTGTTGTTGTATAAAATTCTATAATTCTCTATGGACCATTTTCCATGAATGGGAGCCTCTATTAATTCTGAGAAATAAATTAAAGAATAATATGGAGGGTTTTATAATTTTCTGTTGTGTGATTTATTTTCTACTTGTGCTTTTAGTACAAATTTTATTGTTAAATGCCAATGTATTTTTATTCAACAATTCAAAAAATAATTTATTAGGTTAAATGGATTTTTTCTAGGTATAAAATTGTTTGGGATATAATTTAGATCTGGTATTTAGGAATTTAACTTGGTATTAGAGCAGTAAAATTTGAAGGATCGGGATATCGATTTGTCACATGTTTACATCAAAGAATTTTGTAGTGAAGTTTTTATTTTTTGGTTGAGTATTTGATTTGGGAGGATGGTTGTGACTAGGTTGATAATTAAAGATTGGTTGGAAGGTGCATTCAATTGTAGTCCTTCGAAGGAGATGATAACATTGTTATGGATGGAGAATGCCATTTTGAAGTTTGTTAAACAAAAACTCGTCCCTCCTACCCATGCTACATAATTGGCCATCATAATTAAAAGGATGTGAAAGCTAGGAGGCTTATTATGGATGCAATGAAGGATCATGTGATCCCTCATTTATCTGGGAAGAAGATTTCCAAGGAGATGTGGTGGCTCTGAAAAAGCTATATCATAACAATAACCAAAACATGAAGATGGCACTAATGGAGAAACTCAGTGGCACCATTGACATTGCGATCAAAACCCTCCAAAATTTTGCCTACATGTGAATTTTGGAGTCTACTGAGGATCTAACAATCTATTGTTCCTATTAGCCTCGCTGGAAAAAGGCCCAAAATTAGATCCATATATCCTCTTAGAGTCTCCAAATTTGCTTAAAATCATGCCAATAGATCCAAAAATGCTCTTGAAATCTTCAAGGTTTTCTCAAGATCATCCAAATATCAAAATAAGCGCAAGAGGAGAGCCCTTGGAAGGGTGGAAATACACTATCGAGAGGCAAAAACACTCCAAAGCCATGAAAAAACCAGGAAAAATAGTCAAAGCATAGCAGCTGTTTGATCTGGCTGACCAATGACCCAGATCTAAGCGGCTAATCACAATTGGCGTTGCAGAGAGGATGACTTAAGGATGGGCGCAAGAAACCGTCGATCAGCGATCTTCGATGATCGGCTCAGTGGGTCGCATCGGTGGAGGCATCAGTGGTTTAAGTAAAGGCCTTGGGCATGAGCGATAAGCAATTACGATCAGATCACATCGCTATATTGCATTGGAGCAGCACCAAGGGGCGGGGCCTATGCACTGGTATATGGACGATGCAATCACCGAACCCAATGATTATATACAGGATATTTGATAATATTTCAGGTCCGTGGGTGGGCTAGTTTTAATGCATTTTCAATGTATTTCATTATATAATGAAATACAAAGGGAGCAAAGGGCAACGCCGATAGCGATGATTCCCAGACCCGAAAGGTTTCGGGAACGAAATCTATATTATTTCAGGTCCGCCTAAGGCCAATTTTCATGTGTTTTCAATGTTTTTACGAATTTTAGGATACGAGGAAAATATAAAGGGACCAGGCCACCCATGATAGGTGACAACAACCCAAAGGGTGGACCCAATAGAGGAATAAGCCACATTTAAGGACTTTTGAAGTCTGAAAGGAACAATTTGGCGGGAGTTTTTACAATGTCCCTGTGTTTTTCTGTGTTTAATAGAAAAGCAATCACTCTAAGCCTTTAAAGTGGAAACAGAGGCCCAAGAACCCTTTCCACCTCACAGCATAGTCCGGGAGACAGTTTGCCGGGAAAACAGAGGTCGAAAAGTGATCATGGAGCCATAGCATGCACAACTTGTCCAAACAAACAAAATGTTCATGGAGCAGATAGCGCAGCTTGCCCAAGACAACAGAAGCATCAATAGGCCAACGCAACTCATAAAAAAAAACATCATGGGGCATCTCTGGCACAAGAGAGCTCCCAGACAACACATCAAACTACCTGAAGGTGGTTATTCCTCTGTCAGAAGGGGAAAACCTCTGAGCCATACTTGTCTATTCGGAGAATCAAATAGTGAAGGGACAAAGAGGATAGATTAAGACTCCGAGCCTTTGAGAGCTCAGGAGCATTGTAAAAGGCCTATAAAAGGCTGCAAACTAGATGTAATAAGGGTTCAAATTTTGGAGATTGTTCCTACTTTGTTCCTCCAAGCTTCTCATCTTCATTCTAGCAATATAACCTTCTTTCGATGTTATATGTTCAATTTCCATTTTCTCTGGTGTTCTTTGCTTGCACTTGAATAGGTTATTCATGTTTTTCTGCTGTGTCTAATGCCAGATAACTGTCATCTTATCTCTGCATTGATAAATTAGATTTGCAAGTCTCATTTACTTCCTGTAGTTGGCCATTCATATGTGTTTATGTATGCAATTTGCTGGTACAATCAATATTCTCCATCTATTCATTGAATCTATAAACTATTGAGCATTAGTGGTCTAAAGCCTTGTATTGTTGAGGGTGTTCATGCATGTCTTGAGTGAGAATAGAGCTGAAATGGTTATCTGACTTGATCCAAACCATCATCCATTCCAATAGTTCTGAGAACAATATTGAAGATTATATGTTACCAGGCATCTTCGAGCTGCAACCTAGGAGAGTTTCCTGAAGTGATAACATAATTGGTGTCATTGCCGGGGAGAGGAAATTGAAGCTCAAATTCCTTGGGAAATGACATAGATCCAACTTTGATGATAGACAAAGTTTGGGTAATTTTTTGGTTGTAATCATCTATCTGGGGAATCTACTGGAGGCCGAACCTCTTGGCGACTCTACTTCATAGTTCTGGCTCAGCTTATGAGGCATACTCGGAGAAATCCTCAGAAGCTACAAGCTGACCTAGTACCTAACCCTGAAAAAATTATCAAAGAGAGAAAGGAATTGCAGAAAGGAGCATCAGGTTCAGGTAAACCTAAAAAATCTCCTATAACTCTTCAAGAAAGGCCTGTAAAAGAACAAATACATGTTGAGAGTATAACATCTAATACTAGCAATGAAGAAAAACTCTTAGAGATTCATAAAGCTCCTTATTCTTTAGGTTCTCCTTTTGTTGTAAGCCTAAAGGAAACCTCACCTCCTATCCATCATACTCCTTTAGTCTTATCAATCACTCTTCATCCCTCTATCATTCAGACTACCAGTACTTTTTTAGCCACCACAGCTATGGCATGTCCACAAGCACCTACCAAAATGGAAAGGATCATAGCTGCTAGGTATGGACCTCTAATACTGCCCACTCCTTTGAATGCCATGCCTACTAGATAATATCAGAAATATATGCCTAAGCTCACAGGGACTGAAGGTGTTACTGCTGAAGAAAATCTTGAGTCATTCTATAGCTATGCTGATAACTTGGACATTAGTGAAGATGATGTGTGGATGAGAGTCTTTGTCCAAAGCCTAGATGGAGAGGCTAGAAAATGGTTTAGAGAACTAACCCCAAGATCTATAGCAGATATTGAGGCTTTAGATGATACATCTATAAAGCATTAGGGGGATAATAAGGATCTCCTCTACTACCACACTGAGTTTGGGAACTTAAAGAGAGAAAATGGTGAGTTGCTTTCTGATTTTAATAAGAGGTTTAACAGTATGGACAACAAGATACCAGCTGAAGTACAACCCACTACTACCTCTGCTAAACTCACCTATGCCAGTGCTTTTGATTCTGACTTCTGCCTACTGTTGAGGGAGAGGTGATGTGCTACTTTGGCTGACATGCAGGATGCAACCTTGGAAGTGGAATCAAACATTATGGCTACAGAGAAGCTCAAGGGAAATGTTGATAGAAGAAGATAGAGGGGTGAGTCTTCATCATCCTCTCATCCTAAGATAGATAAAATGACCAAAATGATCGAGTCGTTAGCTTCTGAAATCTCTAAATTAAAGGTTGAGTAGCACCTTGGGAAAGGGAGAGTTCCTAATACCTTTGCTCCTAGAAATCCAAATCCAAATCCATATAGAAGAACTAATGAGCAGTTGCAGATTTTGCAAAGAAGCAAAGATACCAATGAATACCAAAGGGTGAAGGCCCCTTTTCAAAATGCAGTCATGGAAGAAGAGAAATTTGAAGAAGATGATGAGATCCATTGTTTGGAAGACAAAGGCAATGCTTCTTTTTTGACCTCAGCTGCCTATGAAAAGTCATTATTCAATGACCAGATCAACCAAGAATGGGATGGTGAAGCTGTTCTGCAAACTGAAGACCAACACAGATATAATCTAATGTTGAAGATGAATAATGCCAAGGAAACTCCTGTTCAAAGAGCTAGTGTCCCTGTAATACAACAAGCTAATAAGCAGAAACAATTGGCATTTAATCCCATCATCCTCAAAGCTCCAACTCATGAGGTAAAAGGCCTTGACAAGTCTCCTTCTCCTTTCAGTTTTCAATCAGAAATTCAGAAGCTAAGAATACCTATGCCTCTGATTGAACTAGTGAAGAATGAGTCCTTCAAAAGATCCATCCTCGAGGCCCTTGAGCCTAAAGCCATCCAAGCCTTCACTGACTATGTAAATCTGCAAGATGACAAGCCAACTATTATTCTCAACCCAATGATTGAAAATTGTGAAGACAACTCGCCATCATTCTATGTCTCTTTGACTACTCATGAAAAAATCCTTCACAACTGCCTTTTGGATATTGGAGCCAGCCATAATCTAATGCCCAAGGCTATCATGGATGAGTTGGGTCTTGACATCACCAAGCCTTATCATGACCTATTTTCTTTTGACTCTAGAAAAGTGAAGTGTCTGGGATTAATCAAGGACCTAGCCATCACTTTGTCTCAGCTGCCCATGAAGAGCATGATGATGGATATTGTGGTAGCAGTTGTACGCCCCAAGTTTGGCATGTTACTTTCTAGAGGTTGGATCAAGAGATTAGGTGGATCATTACAAAATGATCTGTCTTACGCCACAGTCCTAGTTTTCGGAGGTGAGAGCAGGAGATTGTATAAAGAAGCTCAGTTGGCTTATATCATCAGCGATGAAAGGAATCCAACTAATCATCCCATCTATGGTATTGACACTGATTTTGGAGCATGTATTCTTCATATTGAAGAATCCCAGTTGGCCTCCACACAACTTAATAAACCGGTTTTCCAGATCGCTGAGGAAGAAGGCCCACAGATTTGGGACATGTTCTTTGATGGAGCTTGCTCTAAGGAAGCTGCAAGGGCAAGTGTAGTCCTTGTGTCCCCCTACATAGGAATACCTTCATTTATCTTTCAAATTAATATTTCAGGTCGCAAATAACAAAGCTTTGATTTTGGGCTTAAGCGCTGCTAAAGAAATGGGCATCAAAGGCCTGAAAGTGTTTGGAGATGCAACCCTCATTATTTAGCAGGTCGATAAAACTTTCAAAGCAAAGCACCCAAGGCTGAAAGCATACAGAGATGAGGTATGGAGGCTCAAGGATTCTTTTAATAATATCAACATTTCTTATATTCCGAGAATGAAGAACTAGCTAGCCGACTCCCTTGCTGTGTTTGCTAGCACGTTTACTCCTCCTTTGCCTCCTAAATTGACGTATGAAGTTTAGGTGAAATATAGACTGTCTCTGCTTAAAAATGTCAAATATTGGAAAGTTTTTGAAGATGATGATGAAATTAATAAGTTTTTACAAGCCGTTGAGGAATTTTCTGAAATGCACATCGACCAAGAAAATGAAACCATGGAAGAATGTGGTCGGTCCAAGCTAAAAAACGAGATCGGTCGAGGAAGCATTATCCAGCTACCTAGTAACCATATACCAAAAGGACTGGTGCCTCTAGAGAAGCTGTTTGATCATAATGACGTGCCTTATAAGCCTGCCAAAATAGAAAATGAGTCTGCTATTCATAAACACAATATAGGGAGTCCAGCGCATCTGAAATACATCAATCTGTCCACTCATTTCTCTTCTACCTAGAATTCCGAGTATTGTACCCTCATGAAGCAATTCATTGATGTTTTTGCCTAGGAATACAGTGATATTAAAACCTATGACACAAACATCATTTAGCATAAGATCCTATTGGAAAAGAACACCACCCCTTTTAAGCAGAAATTAAGACCTATCAGCCCTCTCTTATTGCTTTTGATTGAGAAAGAGATCAAGAAGCTGTTGGATGCCAAAATCATAGTTCCCCTAAGGTATTCAAAGTGGATAGTTAACCTTGTGGTAGTAAGAAAGAAAAATGGAGAAATCAGGGTTTGTGTTGACTTCAGAAATATAAACAAGTGCTCTAAAAAAGATAACTACCCCCTGCCTAAGATGGAACACTTGCTGCGAAGAGTTTCAGGGGCTAGAGTCATGTCTTTCTTAGATGGATTTTCATGTTACAATCAGGTTGTTGTACATCTAGAAGATCAGGAACCGCCTTCACTACTCCTTGGGGCACTTTGATGTACTCCAAGATGCCTTTCAGACTAATGAATGTTGGTGCTACTTTTCAGAGGGCCATGGACATAGCCTTTGTGGGAGAGAAGGACAAGTTTGTCCTTATTTATCTTGATGACATAACAGTCTTCTCCAACAGTCATAAAGACCATTTGCATTATTTGAAGAAGGTCTTCCTAAAGTGCAGACAGTTTTGAATTTCGGTGAACCCAAAGAAGTCATAGTTTGCTCTAGGAGAAGGCAAGCTTCTGGGACATATTGTTTTTGTTGAAGGTGTGAAGATTGATCCAACAAGAGTTCAAGCAATTTAGACATTGTCCATCCCAAGGTCAGAAAGGGACATCCAATCCTTCTTGGGTAAAATTAACTTTGTAAGGAGGTTCATTCCAAACATTGCAGAGCTAGTAAAGCACATCACTTCCATGTTGAAAAAAGGATCAGAAATAAAATGGTCAGATGCTTCAAGAAGCTCTTTTGTAGCCATCAAGTAAGCTATCATGGAAGCTCCCACTCTAATCAGCCCATAGTACACTAAGGAGTTTTGTATCTTCTCTTTTGCCTATTATGATATATTTGCAGCAGTTCTATTGCAGAAAATGATGAAGGCATAGAGCACCCTGTGGCCTTTTTCAGCAAAACTCTAAGGGATGCTAAACTAAGGTATGACCTTATTGAAAAACAAGCTTATGCTCTCATGAAATCCTTAAAGGCATTCAGAATTTATGTTTTTCGTTCCAAAGTGCTGGCATATGTACCTTCAGCCTCAGTAAAAGGTGTCTTAATTCAACCAAATATTTATGGAAAGAGAGCTAAATGGATTGCAAAATTCATAGAGTTTAACATAGAGGTGAAGCCCACTAAGCTTGTCAAAGGCCAGGGCTTTGCTAAACTTATGGCTGAAGAAAATTACAACTTGTTAGACATAAATTCCATGGGTCTAAATTCAGATGATGAGCAGACAAAGGGAGCAACAGAAGAACAAAAGCAGAATCAGTCTTTGGCTGAAAATCTAGCCACCTATGAATGGTATTCCAGTATAGTTCATTTTTTGCAGAAGCTAAAAGTCCCTCTGAGGCTTAGATCAAGTCAAGCCCTGGCCATTAAACTCATATCAACCAAATTCTACATTAATAAAAATCTTCTTTATTGGAAAGACCCATCAGGAATCCTCTTGAGATGTCTAGATAAAGAACAAGCTATGGAAGTCATACACTAGTTCCATTCTATCATCTGTGGAGGGCATCATTATTGGAAAACCATAGCCCACAAAATCCCGAGGGTTGGGTATTATTGGCCTACTCTGTTCTCTGATGTGTTTTCTTTTGTGAAGTCTTGTGATAAGTGTTAGAGGTTTGTAGGAAGACAACAACTAAAATCTCCGCCCTTGAAGTCAATACATGTCAATGGTCCCTTCCAGCAGTGGGGCTTGGACTTTATAGGTGAGATCAACCCACATTCCAGCGGCCAACACAAATGGATCTTAGTAGCCATTGATTATTTCACCAAGTGGATTGAGGCGATACCCACTAAGAATGCCATACATCAAGTTGTCATAAAGTTCTTGAATGATAATATTTTCACTAGATTTGGTTGCCCAACCAAACTAGTCATTGATAATGCAACAACTTTCAAGGCAAAGTAATTGGTGGACATGACTGAATCCATGGGCATTCAAGTGATGCATTGTACCTCATATTATCCTCAAGGCAATGGCCTGGTAGAATCATCTAACAAGAGTCTGGTAAGGGTAATAAAAAAACTGTTAGAGGACAACAAAAAGAGCTGGGATTCCATGTTGAAGTTTGTGCTATGGGCTGACAGAGTTACCATCAAAAAGTCCATAGGGAATTCTCCATTTAAACTAGTTTATGGCACTGATGCTATTTTCCCTATCCAACTGGTTCTCCTTGTGGTTAAATTATTGCGAGAAGAACAAGATGAAGAGAATGACATGGTAAGAGGAATGAATAACCTAGTTGAACTATAGCATATTAGAGAGTAGTTGGTTGAGAAGTCAAAGGCTCATCAGAAGAAAATCAAAGAAACCTTTGATAAGAAGGAAAAAGTGGATAATTTCCAAGTTGGTGATTGGGTGCTTAAATGGGATGCATTTAAGGAAAAGAAAGGTAATCATGGCAAGTTTGACTCCTTATGGACAGGTTTGTTTGTCATCACTCAAATTCAGCAGAACAATACATTCATTCCACATAGTCTGGAAGAAGGAGATACTTTTGGCAGCCCAGTAAATGGGCAGTTCTTGAAACTTTATTTCGTTTAAGGCTTTAAAGGCTTGTTATTGTAAATATGTTTTTCCAGTTTTTATTTCATTGCAAAATAGACTCCATGCCCAATGCAACACTAGGAGGAAGATTTGATTTTTGTTTTTACAGGAAAGACATTGATCTATGATCCTTGAAACCACACAAGGAGGATTTCATCCCTAGAAGGAGCTAGTGTTAGCCTCGCAGGCAAAAGGCCCAAAATTGGATCCATATATGCTTTTGAAGTCTCCAAATTTGCTTAAAATCATGCCAATGGATCCAAAAAGGCTCTTGAAATCTTCAAGATTTGCTTAAGATCATCCAAATCTCAAAATAAGCAGAAGAGGAGAGTCCTTGAAAGGCTGAAATACACTACTGGGAGGAAACAACACTCCAAAACCATGAAAAAAACATGAAAAATAGTCAAAGCACAACAGCCGTTAGATCTGGCAGATCAATGGCCTAGATCTAAGTGGCTAATCTTAATTGATGTAGTGATCTCCAATGATCGGATCCGTGGGTCGCATCGGCAGAGGCCTTGGTGATTTAAGTAAAGGCGCCAGGCATGAGCGATAAGCGATTGCGATCAGATCACATTGCTATATCGTAGTGGAGTAGCACCAAGGGGCGAGGCCTATGCATTGGTATATGGGCGATGCAATAACTAGACCTAAACAAAGGGAGCACAGGGCAGTGCCGATAGTGATGAGTCCTGGACCTAAAAGTGTTCGAGAATGAAATCTATATTATGTCAGGTCCGCCTAAGGCCAATTTTCATGTGTTTTCAGTGTTTTTATGAATTTTAGGATACGAGGAAAATATAAAGGGACCAGGCTACCCATGATAGGTGACAATGACCCAAAGGGCGGACCTGATAGAGGAATAAACCACAACTTGGAGGGATTTTTTACACTATTGCTGCGTTTTTCTGTGTTTAATAGAAAATCAGTCACTCTAAGCCTTTAAATGGGAAATAGAGGCCCACGAACCCTTTCCACCTCACAACATAGTTTGAGAGATAGTTTGCCAGCAAAACAGAGGCCAAAAAGTGATCATGGAGCCACAACACACACAACTTGTCCAAACAAATAGAATGATCATGGAGCAGACAACGTAGCTTTCCCAAGGCATTAGAAGCATCAACAACCCAATGCAGATCATCAAAACAAACATCATGGGGCATCTATGGCATGAGAGAGCTCCCAACCATGCTTGCCTATTCAGAGAATCAAACAGTTAAGGGACATAGAGGATAGATTAAGACTCCGAGCCTTTGAGAGCTCAGGAGAATTGTAAAAGGCCTATACAAGGCTAGAAACTAGATGTAATAAGGGTTCAACTTCTGGAGATTGTTCCTACTCTGTTCCTCCAAGATTCTCAACTTCATTCTAGAAATATAAGCTTCTTTTTCTGTTATATGTTTAATGCCCATTTTCTCTGGTGTTCTATGCTTGCACTTGAATAGGTTATTCATGTTTTTTTGTTGTGTCTAATGCCAAATAACTGTCATCTTATTTCTGCATTGATAAATTAGATTTGCAAGTCTCATTTACTTCTTGTAGCTGGCCATTCATATGTGTTTATGTATGCAATCTGCTGGTACAGTCAGTATTCTCCATCTATTCATTGAATCTATAAACTATTGAGCATTAGTGGTATAAAGCCTTGTATTGTTAAGGGTGTTCATGCATGTCTTGAGTGAGAATAGAGCTATAATGGTTATCTGACTTGATCCAAACAATCATCCATTCCAATAGTTCTGAGAACAATATTGAAGATTATATGTTCCCAGGCATCTCCGAGCTGCAACCTAGGAGAGTTTCTTGGAGTGATAACAGTTCCATAATCGGTTCATGATCGATTAATGTTATGGTAAGTGTTTAAGTTTTCTTCTTGGTTTCTAAGTGTCGAAGTCACTTGCTCACACATGCTCAGTCCATAATGAGTTCATGTGTGTATTCCTTATGCAAGTTTGGACATGCATAACATAGATAGTGTCCATGCAATGTTCAACCTATGTCAACAGTCAATGCACACTTTCAATACACACTCTCTCACTTTTGATTTTGATTGTACTTCTATTTCTTATGAGTTTTTCCAATTGTTGTTTTTGCGCACATTATTTTTTTCACAAGTGTCACTTTCATGCTTACGACTGTTTCTTTTGCCTATTTTCACTTTAATAGGTGCCTTTTTAATGTTATCTTCTCTCTGACATGTGCTTCTTTCAATGTCGTTCACATTTACAAGTGTCATTTGCACTTTCTTTTACTGTCACAAGTGCCATATTTTGCCATGGGAAGTGGCGCACACTATAAAAGCAGATTTGTGGTTCATTGCAAGAGACAAATTTGGTACCAATGGGTCCTATTTACCACAGACATGTACTAGACCCATTACCAAAGTTTTATGCATTACCGTACTAGTGTCGTCTTTGTCATCGCAAAGTACATCCTAAGTGTCACACTTAGAAGAGGTTGTTGTATTGCCATCACATTGAGGGGATCATGTTGTTCTTGTGTACTGAGTGTATATGATCATTCATAAGTTCAATCCTAGTTTCACTTCTATCTCGCTGATCCTGCACTTAGTCAAATTCTGGAAAGTTCCTGCTCGATCAACTTGATCTCACTCAACCTCCTGGAACTATGCATTCCACAATGTCAACCCTCAAGTTATTCCATTTACTCTGGAAACTGTGTAATGCACAATTTATGCCTCTAAGGTGTTGAAAAATGTGTAACTAGGTTCGGTGTTCATAGGTATGAAATGTATTCTTGTAAATTATAAAATGAAAAGAAATTATTATTATTCTTATTGTAACATGGGTTTCATGCTCAAGTTCTTTTATTTTATAGGTGAAGCACCCATTAAGTGCTTTTAGGGTTTGTCCTAGGTCTAAGAATCATTATCATATATTGAAGACCCCAATGGGCACATTGTATCTTGTAAAGAAAAAATATTTTTGTCTTTAAAGTGTTGAAATACCCTTCAAGATCAAGTCGGCCTAGAAGCTATCAAGTTGGCCTAAGTAAAAAGCCACGTCTACCCCTTGAAGAGGCCTATATAAAGAGAGGGACTTGTCTTCCAAAGAATTACTCACTCATCTCTCATTCTATGCGAAGAAGAGGATGAAGAAGAGGTCGAAGAAGAAGGACAAAGAAGAGGTGAAAGAAAGTCGAAGTGTTTGGACCAGTTCTCCCTCCCACGAGCTAGACAAAGCTAGGGTTTTTGCGCAAGGGTTACATCTAGTTCGATCTTGGAAGGAAGAGAGGAAAGAAGGAAATTGTGTTAGGATATTCCGACACATAGGAAATAGTTAAGTATAACTTGGTCTAGTGTATAGTTAGGTAAAGTGTATTTCTTTACTATGTACTTTTTGTAACTTACAATCCAACGGTCACGATATGTTCTAGACATGATATTATGAAACCAGCTCAAGAAAAGATAGAAAAGATAGATCAATGCCTTAGAATTCAGCCTCTTCGAGGGGGAAACCTCCTTTACATTACATAAATGAAC